>NDFZ01004820.1:41484-130706 GCA_002192655.3 Mamestra configurata
CTACACCCTTGATTGTCCTATGGAGCAGGACCAGCATGTTTCCAAGCATTCTTATCCTGAATGTAATCTTCTAATTTGTAATATGCTTGTTTACAAAGTGTACTTTTAACATAAGTTTTAAATTTTCCTTCATTTAGTTCTAATATGTGAGAAGGTATCTTATTGTAACATTTAACAAAATACCCCATGAAAGAAGTGTGGACTTTAGCTAATCTAAAAAATGGTTGATCTAATTTGTCTTTATTTCTAGTATTAAAATTATGTCTATCACTAATTTTACTAAAAAGATGTCGATTTTTCCGCACATACATAATATTTTCATAAATGAATTGGCAAGGGACTGTAATAATATTAATCTTTTTTTAAAGTTACCTAAGAGAATCACGGCGACTCAGATTATAAAGGGCTCTGACAGCTCTCTTTTGTAAAATAAATATGGATTCAATGTCAGCAGCCCGACCCCACAGCAAAATACCGTACGACATAATGCTGTGAAAGTAACTAAAGTAGACCAAACGTGCGGTTTCTACGTCTGTTAACTGTCTTATCTTTCTAACAGCATACGCGGCTGAGCTTAGACGACCCGCAAGAGATGTTATATAGGCCCCCATTGTAATTTCTCGTCCAATGTGATACCTAGGAAATCCGTTTGATTAATGAACTCCAGTTTTTCTCCATTCAACATGATGTCACATTCGCTACTTTTAACATTTGGTAAAGAAAATCTAATACATTTAGTTTTTTTTTTTTATTTAGAGCCAAGTTGTTTACCGTAAACCAATTTTGGACCTGATGAATAGAACTATTGACGTCGTCAAGATTTTGTGAACGTCGGTCTATTTTAAATATTAGTGATGTGTCATCCGCAAATAATACCATCTTTGGTTGATTTTTAAGTAATTGGGGCAAATCATTTATGTAAACTAAAAAAAGGAATGGATCCAATATTGAACCTTGAGGAACGCCCATATGTGTTTTTTATACTTTTACCTTCGTAGTTTAGGCTGAACGATGGCTAAAACTGTAAATCAGCAAATCACCTAACCGTTTCTTTATATCTATAGCCAGATATAAACAAAAGATATGAAAATCACAAATCATTATTGACGAGATAAATAAATATGTATCATGTCAGCATTATTTCGTTTAACTTTTGTCATGGTTACAGACAGTATTGACTAAGCGTTTTTAGAACTTCAAGATAAAGTTTAATCTTTGCGATATTTCATATAAATGCGCGACTTGGAAATAAATCCACTGATTCTAAATAGTTAGTAGTTTTTTTGCACTTTTTGGGATGGGTAAAAAATGTTAAACTCGCGTCAGGACACGTGACCTGCGGAAATTCGTAAGACGGACGGAAAGTTCTGAAGTGTTAAATTTTTAATGTAATATAAATTGTCATTTTTGTAATTTGTAATATTGTATTTTACCACGTAAATGATAGTACTTTTATACTGATAATTAAAGCAATTCGTGCGAAATTTTTCCTTAACCATTCCAAAATATCAAAAATGCACAAAGTTAATGTTCAAGTATTCACTTCTGCTGGCACTCCCGAAGTGCAACCCGTTGTTTTTTTTTAAATAGAGTTTGGAAGAAAAAACGAAACGAAAAGTGAAACGTATTGCTCCGTCCCCAAGTAACATGGGATAAGGGCAGGAAGATGATGATGAGTTTGGAAGAAAAAGAAAAATGATTATTAACTTTATTCACTTTCCGCTTTACTTATTTAATTCCTTACGTTTACTTTGCTATATAGGCAATATTTAAAAAACTTTTGGAATAAGTAACTTCCACGTATGCGTAAGTTTAGACACTTGATAAAACTATCCTATCATTATGACGAGCAGTTAGGTCTCTTATTATTTACATGAAATTTCAAGAAAATTTGATAATGTTTATAGAGAATACCTATAGAAAAAAAAATCTTCACCTCCATAAAAACATAACTTTCATTTTACCTTATCGCTTTTCATTTTACTCATGAAACAACTTATTAAATTATGATTTAAAATTAAGTTCGTCGTTTTTAAACTATGATGAGGAATGAAAATAACAAATATTACTTGGCCATTTTGACGAACACAATAATGTCATTCGTTTTCGCTGTAAATATCAGTGGGTTGATTGTGCCCACAATATCCCAAAAGGACCAAAACGTAATTTCCCTTAGGCAAAAGAAATAATAAGTAATTCTTGTTAAAGATTCTGCAAAGAATATGATTAAATGACGCGGACTATGAAATGTGACCGTATATGATGATGTTGTTTAGGAAATCTAGTGACGTCTGAAAGAAAAAAAATTGTTCGGAAAACTGTAGGTGGGACACACTTTTAGAATTTACTTTCTATAAGTAAGTACTAATAATTCTTGCCAGCCAGAGAAGGTACTACTTGCTCAAAGCAGATTGTTTTCTGAGTTTAAGACTCATGTTTAGGTACAAAATTCCAAGATAAACTTCGAGACAGCATCTGAATTGGAAAAAGTCATCATCGTTATTTTCATGGCTTTGAACATGCATCCTCTTGCATTGAAAGTGGACGACGTCAATTCGACATTTTTACAATAAAAAAAACTGAAAATGTGTCTTAAATTCACGAATGCGTGAACACTTTCCGCGTTCATTCTGGGCTATTTAATAATTGAATTTGCGAGCGTTTTATTACCTTCATCACAGAAGCAGGTGGCTGTAGACGTGGGTACGTTTGAAGACGTACACGACTTCGAGACGCAGGTACGTCTTGAGGACGTATTATATGAGGTATCCACACGTTCGCCCGTCGATAAAAGCGCCTAATACACCAATATTCGCTCGATTTCACGAAAAGGAAATGAGTAGAAAATATTCAGCTCTGCGATAGCTTTATAATAGCGGCGGTAGATTTTAATTTCACGAAATGCGATAACTCTTTTCAATATCCTGTGTGTTATCAAATACAGATGCAGAAAAAATGAGGATATACCAAATATCCTCATTTTTTCTGCATTTCGATATATTATAAAATCCGCTGAATATCGTACTTTGTACTTTCATGTAAGTGGGTAGTTTTTATTTTCAGGGTGACTATTTTCCATTTCATTTTAAATTTTGTCAGCCGCTGATACGCTGAACGCTGAATTGAATAATAAACATAATTATATCAAAAGTTTAATTTTCAATCATCCAAAACGAATTGACTGCAAACCTAACAAATGTAGGTGAGAGAAACCAAATATTTCGTTAAGGAGCAAAAATGTAACACAAGTACAACACTTGTTTTACAAATTAATTTTGCTAAGCGTGGGAAGTGAACTTGATAACAATTGATTCCAAGAAACTTTCTTGAAATTGGTTTTGTTATGTTGTGAGTTCCACGATAGCCAGCTTTCAAATAATACGTTAAGCCGCCCGCAGAAAGGTGCGATGCGATAATGCGACAACGATGCAACGGCTCGTTTTAACCGACTTCCAAAAAGGAGGAGGTTCTCAATTCGGCTGTGATTTTTTTTTTTATGTATGCACACCGATTACTTCAATGTTTCTGATAGGCCCGATGCGACAATGGTTTGTTATAGAAATTGTAGTAGAGACATTATCGATATCTAAAAAACTATTTGTTAGAAAACTTTAAAAAAAAAACTTTAATATCGGAAGTCGTTGATTTTGGTTGTTTCTTCGTTTTTTGACACCGACTTCCGAAATTAAAGTTATTTTATACTTAATAGTGTTTTTTATTTGGAAGTCGGTTGTATTATTTATAAAAAAGGTTTAAGTAGTGATTGATACCCCACAACTAAATTGAAATAATTATCATAATGAGTGGTTCGCTATTTGCCGTTACGGGGGATGACGTCATCGTCGAAGTACGCAAAAATTACATCATCAAAGTAAGCAAAATACAAAGTACAATAAAAAACATAAAATAAAAACTACTGAGCCAAACTGAATTAATTTTTTACGGGGCCAAATGGCAATACTGCATCAAACTAAAAATAATCATAGAAATCGGATCAGAAACATCGAAGTAATCGGTGTGCATACATTAAAAAAAATACCAACCGAATTGAGAACCTCCTCCTTTGCAGGAGCCTTAACTATAACGGTTTTGTAAATACAAACAATCGCGTGGAATTGTTAGGAGATACTTTTAACCCTTTAGTTGTCATCTCTATAGTTGTTACTTAATCCCTTTTTGTTCAGATTAAGTTGCGGGGAGGAAATTGCCGGGGCTGATGGCCATTTTCCACATGGCTTCATTTCCAAATACCCTTTCTGTGTTCCGATCGTATTGACATAGTTTTGAGAACTCGATTGTTCCTTTATTACAGACACTAAAGGGCAGCGGTAACGCTCTAGATAACTTTCAGAGATAAAACGGGAATGGTAAATCAAGTTAACTAGGTACGGTAAATTAAAATAAAATCTGGCAAGGTGCAAGTCGGACTTGCACAAGAAGAGTTCCGAACTATAAGCTTGTGAAAGCGGCAACAGAAATACACACTCTGTAAAATTTTCAACTGTTTACCTATACGGTTCATGAGATATAGCCCGTTGACAGACAAGCGGACGGACGGACGGACAGCGGAGGCTTAGTAATAGGGTTCCGTTGGTTATCCTTTGGGTACGGAACCCTAAAATCTAGAAGTCGCGTCGGCTGGTATCTATGTGTTAAATTGACAAAATAATTAGCGTAGCTACGTTGTTATAAACTCCCAATACCGGAGTCTGAACAATATTAAAGTTATATTTGAACAAGTACACGAAAAACGTTAAGGCAAAATATCTAATTATTATTAATAGCCTCATAAATCATCATCATTAACATTAACGGTCTAATAACTGCCAGGATACCTAACGATAAATCAGCATAATCACGCTCCGACAGCGCCTATTCATCATATTAGGTCGATGAATGTTCTAACATGCATTGGGTTCTATATTCGCTGATGTCACCACAACACAATAGCCTCTTGGCCCGGTGGAGTGCACTTTGGTTGCGCTAATAACCTTCCCATTAACACGTTTAATACGCACACTTCAATCATGAATTCTGGACAAGTCACAGGGTACTCTTGCGTCTAAATTAGATTTTCGAATGATTCGGATTGATAAGCTGTCAATCAAGGAAATGAGATCAATTCGGTGCTCGTAACTCATTAACTACGAGTAGAAACGCTGGTAGCTACTAGCTACCAGTACGAGTAGTACATATGTAGCTACTAGCCACATAAGTACCTGCCTAAGTTGATTTGTTAGGTACATAGGTACAAACTACTTGACTTAAACGTTACCAAAATGAAAATCAATCATGATGTACCAACCAGTCAGTTTTTCTAAGATTTGTTCCGGATTCGCCCACAAAGTTCGCCAATTTTTTTATTTTTCCGTGTTCGCTGCAGTTTTGTTCCTTTTTCGCCGCGTTTATCATTTGTTTCATTCATATGATTATTTGAGTTCTGTTTCGACCCACTTTTTGTTCATTTTTCGCCTAATTTTGAATTGTATATATAACAAGGTATGTACATAATTTTAAGAAACACATAACCTACTTTTGTATTTCTTAAACAGTTCACCAAAAAGGGTAAGAAGTACCTACGCTATAAGTACTTTAAGATTATAATGGTGTCTAATTTAAGGGGTTGGGGGCAAATCGATATACAGTTGCCAACTAGTCATCATTCATCTCTTCAAAAAGTAGCTACAAAGTCATAGCTTTGGTCAAATAAAAGCCTCTTTGTAAAAACCAGAGAACATTCCAATGTTCATTTCTCAAAATTAATATTGTCACCTTGCAATATTTGCGCGCTGTCGATATTAAATTGAAATGAATGGTATCTAAATAGTACGTACTTACTAGAATTTGTAAGGAGAACTGAAATAATTCATCAAACGAGTTTAGAGTTATCGTCTGTGACGCGAGGCAATCTCTTTAGTCACAGATATAAATAGGAGTAACTAGAATAAGACTATAGACTAGTACCCGCATGGATTACGTCCAATACTGAGAAGACAAGATACTTATGCTTGGACAGGCTGATTGGTTAAACGAGAAGCATATTGAATGAGGGCAAACGAGGGAAACGGATCAATCCTGTCTCAGCACAGGTGTTCATCTATACAGTCGCCTGCGCAAATGAGAGGCACACTTTAAATAATTATGTCTTCGGATTATTGCAAACGCCGTGAATTTATAACAAATCTGTTTCTTTGTAATAATCTGGTTACACATAGATACCAGATACCTAATTTAGATAGGTATGTACGTACATACCTAATTTAAATTAATAACATCACAAATCAAGAATTTATTTGGAAACTTTTTGAGAAAGTCTAAAGAACGACCTTCGATCTCAAACAAAATAAATTCTACCCATTGTACACGAAATAGTATAATAAATATATCACAGTATCCCAAGTTTATTGCCCTATCGCTATTTACAACATCGGATTGATAAGTGCAGTACCATAAATGTTAGAGGTGGACCCAACAGAAGCACATTAGCTCTGCTAATCTGCCCACCCCTATAATTCGCTATCTCTGGTATTAACGATCCGTTAGTCGATGGAGAACGGTTAAGCAAAGATTACAGACGATGATAAAACCGTAACTTTATGTATCTGGTAAACTGTTTTGTGTGATCACAGCGTAAACAAATTGAGTCCCGAAAATTCTGCGGGTATTTATTTATTCAAAGTATCTCGAAGAGTTTTTATTTGAAATGTAATCTTCAAAGCTATTTGATACGAATTTGTTAAAATGATACGCAAAATCGTGATATTGCAATATTTCTTGAATCTGTTTAACTAAGTGCAAAAATGTTTGCAAAGAAAGAATTGTTAATCTATGCTGGGCACATAGAATGTACTCAAAATGCGAACCTACATCTTTTTTTAGTATCTTTCTAAGTGGTCGAGCTCGCTGTTGTGAGGTCTAAGCTGCAATATAAAAAATTCAAGCAGTGTCGCCGGTCCGTGGTCCGCGGCCCACTACAATCAAACATCATTTGCGTGCCCGAGGCGAGCGACCGTTTGTTTAAGTGGACCGGTCAATAACTCCGCAAATAGCTATTTAATGAATGTGTCGCCTAATAACATCGCACATAGAAAAACTCTTCACTGAATTGGTAACTATTTGGGTCATTGAATCCTGTAAAGTGCGTCGGCTCCTCATACATTTATCTCAGCAGTTTGTTCAACTTTACGACTGCAAGACAATAATAAATTGCGAGGGATTGTAAAGAATTTTGACGATCTGAGACGCAATTATTGTTACAACTTTATTCGATGAAATAAATTGGAAACAATTTTAGACTTGATTTAATTGATCTCATTTATTTTTGCTCAATCTGTTGCTTGCTTGCTCCTGACGCTCTACTGAATGCTGCCAATGGACAAAAATATTTATGTTTTTGCATGACAAGCTTTATTTTAGAATATCGTTTTGTATAACTGTGAAAATAATTAATGTATATTTATTTTTTCGACAGTTTCAGTGTGAATTCGCTACAAGCTTTCAAATATGGATAGATATGAGAATATCTGCACAATTCGATTCACTTCGAATACTCATCCATTAGGAACGGTTCAAGTAAATATGAAACGAAATAATGTCCACATAGCGAGTGAAAGAAAGAAAAGAAAGAAAGAAAAAGCATGTAATTGCCACAAAACGACATACATAGACACACAGACACACAAACAGACAGACGATAGACTAAGTGTACCACCTCACACCTACTCAGACTGTGTCCATTAATTTGGGAACTAAGTAAATAATATGGAAAAGAATGAACAACAACGTAAGAAAAGAGACAGTTCCAAGTTTGGATGAAAAAATACGCGTCAACGACAAGTCCTCGTGTTGAAAACTAGTGTGGGAACTAATATTGACGAAATTATGTATATGTGCTCTCGGGACAACGATCAAAGCTGCTACAGAAAACAAAAGCTAATGCCCACTACATAAACACACTTAACTCTGTAGCAGAAGGTTCAAATTAAATCACACCCTCTGTTACTTACGAAAATAATTTACCACTTGGCAAGCTTATTTGCACAAACTTTCCGCCTCGAGGAATTTGTAAAGTTCGCTTAATCTACCTGCAAATCAAATACGAGACGAATTAAGTGAATTATTTGACAATTCAAGGGACGACTACGTTATAGGAAGATCAATGAATACCTAGTGAGATATTTTAACAAATTAAATGGTTCTATAGTCACAACAGGATCGATCAGTCGAGTCGGGATCAAATTAGAATCTATTGAGTCGAGTAATTATTTTGATTTACCAAACACTTTTCGTGAAATATCATCTCTGTGTGTGTAAGTGTCACAACTTTTGATTGCTTCAATTCAAGTCACACCATTTGTCACCGATAGATTGTTTCAGTCATTGGTCAATCAATAGCTTTCAATTATTTGCGTCATGTTCATATTGGAATTTTGTGACTATAATAACAGTGTAAGTATAAGTACCTCTGGCATGGTTCCGGAATTTGTTCGAAAGAGTCACTGCGGCCCTGGAACGCAAAGGGCTCTAGAAGGAACACGGATGGGTTTTAGTCAGTAAGAGTCTGCCACGCCCTTCCGCTCCACCCAGAGCGGAAGAAGTCATTTGATGATTTCCCATCCATAAAAAAAAAAGGTAGGTATAGGTTACTTGAGATTTCTGTTGTTTCATTGCTGACATTAAAACATAATTTTGATGACCAATGACAATTTTGTTTAACGTCAAAACTCCTTACAATCGTGGTCTTGAAACGTGCGAGTAGAGCCACCTTCATATTTTGCACGGGAGTTCTGAAGACCCACCATGCGATGTCGCCCGCACTTTTTATGATCTCGAGTGCCATACACGTTGATATTGTAAAGTTAATGTTATAATTTGTGTTTAGATAATGAGACACTGGTGGAGTCCATGGCTATCGTGCAGTACCTCGAGGACACTCGTCCGGAGCCGGCCCTGACGCCGAAGTCTCCTTTACAGAAGGCTAGAATGAGGGAGCTTTGTGAGGTTTGTATAAGAGAAAATCGAAGAAGAATTTCAGTTTAACCATTTACTGAGGAGTCTGTTCAGGCTAATAGAATAAACAAAGCTATTTTTTTTATAAGGTTGATACTTTTCAAGTGCCACAGGATCGATCAGTTAAGCAGTAGACTGTTTACAAAAATCACAGAATATATGTACCTATAGTTCCTGCTTACCTATATCGCATTATTAAGTGAATTGTGAGCACATTAGGTACAACTTCTAAAACCATAAATCCTAACATGATAACGAAGTTGACAAAACATAACCCAATAAAAAACGGCTAATGGCTCAACTTTCGCTAACTGTTCTCCGAATTAAATAATTAATTGAATTTACCATTTAACCTGTCCGCCTTTAAAGGGTATTCGAGGTGTTAATTCTCAAGCGGCACCTCTTTCGCGTTCGGTCGGTATTTCGGCAATTATCATGAAACTCGCAATTATCTAGGGTCCCTGAAAAATGTGCGGTGTCAGCTTTATAAAAGCAAAAATCTTGCCTTTTTACTCACTAAGTATCTTTTACGAATAATTTACATTTGGTACCAGATTTCAGAGACACTTACCTACGTATGAAGGTATACCAATCAAATTGATTAAAGTATTTAATAAACTTTAAAGCGTACTGTTATCATAACGTAGCCTTACATTACGTAACCAATGACTACCAAACAAACAGAAACATCCGATCTATTCTGTCTACGTCACCGTGTAAACTTAGGTGAAGTCACAGCTCACTTCATGTTCACTTCGCCTAAGCTTACACGGTGAGATGTTTACAGAATCGCACTGCTGTCGTTTGAAATCGTCAGACGTACAGAAGTCTTCGGAATCAATCGACTACTCCTAATTTAAGATGACGTATGACCCATCATATTCTTTCACAGCTAATAGTCTCAGGCATCCAGCCTTTACAAAACATTGGTCTGAGGCCCCAGTTCGAGACGACGGAGCAGTACACGACGTTCACAAAATATTGGACTGCCCGCGGTCTTGGCACCTTGGAGGATCTGCTGCAGAAGACTGCTGGGAAATATTGCGTTGGAGACCAGATCACCATCGCTGACTTGTGTCTGGTGCCCCAGCTGTACAATGCTGTTACTAGGTAGGTTTAGAAGGGCACAATTTGATGTTCTCATCAGTTTCTTCTACTAAAAAAGCACTTGAAGCATCGGTAGTTCTGAAGAGTCTAGAAAATACAGTCACGAATATCGTTCACTTGTCATGGTTTACAGTTCCATATAGACACTAGGAATAAAGAGTCAAATCTGCACACATTACCTAATAAAAAACCAGCCAAGTGCTTGGCGGGCCACGCACAGTGTAGGGTTCCGTAATTACTCGTGAGGCATGTCAAAAAATAACAAATTTTACTATGACATTGCAAAGTTACAAATATACTTAGCTCATTAAGTCATTTTCTATGGGGTTACTACGATAAATAATACTTTTTACTCTTAAACTTGTAAAGCCTACTCAGCTGTGATAGTTTTCCTTCGTAATAAATGAATTTATTCACGTCTCAAAAAACCGTCTAGCTGGCAGAGAAGCCCCTCTGCCAGCTAGACGGTGTTTTTTTGAGACTCTAACAAAAATTTGCACTTTAAAGCTTAATTTTATTTTGCAAACGGATCCTCGGATTATACTACTATTGTACATTAAGTTTAAATGAATAAATACCAAAATAAAAAACTTTTTCAAGATATTTTAAACCCATACTAAATTCCAACTTTCTAGTACTAAGCGTCTCTAAGCTAAACCGCGGACGGACAGACAGACGGACACGGCGAAACTATAAGGGTTCCTTGTTGAGTACGGAACCCTAAAAATAGGTTGAAACTAACAGTACACCGCTAAACAAGAACTTAAGTACTGATGATACCTAGTTGGTAATTAACATTTTAAATTAAGCAATCTTTCAAGCTGCACATAATTATAATTTAGGCTGTAAAATAGGTAACCTAAGGAAAATTACAAGGTAAGCGTCACAACGACTCATCTTGAGAGACACAAAGCTAACAACCCATGTTTTTATTCCATTATACACGTTTTACCATAGACAATATTTTAAGAGCTCAGCCTATAAGAGTGTGGGCCCAATAGACAACTAAAACACTTCACTTTATCTCGAAGGTTTGACAAATCTGTTTATTTTCCATTTCTTTACTCTTAATCTGAAAATTGAGATCTGAAATCTCAAACACCTCACACAAACTATCATAAAAGTTTCGATTGAAAAGAAATACTTCATTTGAATGTGTTTGTTTTTCTTTTTCAGGCATAAACTGGACATCAGCAAGTACCCGACAGTTTCAAAACTATACCAGACTTTGTTGAAGGAGAAACTTTTCGAGATTACTCATCCTGAAAACGTAAAACATTAAACACAAGAAAAGCGCGCTGAAAACTCTGGTTTCAAGAACTTTGATTCATAATTGAAAGGAAAATTTAAATTTATTTATCTTCTAAGGTCCGCACTAACGGGCCACCGAGCACAGCCACCGGTGGCTGTCGCGCGCCACGTCCTTTGGTACCGCGCAAACGATGGTGGTCGGTGGCCGCCACCGGTGGCGTGTCGCGGACACTGCGTCGCGACTACATGTATGCGGCGATTCCATCCACAACGTATTAAAAATCATGTAAACAGCTTGTTGCCAACCACTGCTCGTGCATTTATAAACCTAATCTCTAATTCGGCTTCGGGACAAAAATTAATAGGTGCGTTCGTAGTCTCAGATGAGGATTTTAGATTAATGCTTTAACAAATTAAAGAGCTTCTAATTACTTGAGTTTTTCCGTCGTAGAGGGCTCTGACTTCAGATCCGAGATGTTTTGTAACAGTTAGATGTCTGAGACCTAAAATAAACTGTATATCAACTACCGGTTTTGTTTCATTTTACCGACTTCGAAAAAGTAGATTAATCAATCTGTCTAGCATTTCAGTCTAACCGGATGCAGATGAGTACCAGTATTTTACACAGAGCGCCTGCGAATCTAACCTCCACTACCCAGTAACTGGGTTATACGTATCCCTTGGCAAGGCTACGTTTATAAGGCAATTCATAACGTCAGTGACAGGTCTACAAATTTCAGCCGGGACCAACGGATTTACGAGCTTCACCCATCCACAGACTAACCTCGGCAAGCGCTGCTTCGATCAAAGATCGAACCGTGTGGCTGTTATATTTGAGCCACGAGTGCCTGGATTAACGGTCTTTTTATTTCATTTATTTCAATCATAGGATGGCTGATGATGACCACGCTATGCAAAAGCTGACTTAAAATAATGAATTTAAAACGTCTCATAGAGGACTTGGAGTAATTTTCATAAGAGCCCTTATAAAACAAACAGTACCCCATTCACTCGCCTTGCATTAATTAAGTTTACACTTATCTGGCACGTAGTCAAGGCTGTCCCACTTTTGGAAAACAATGACGATGAAGGGTCGGAGGCGCCCCTCAAACATTAGTTGATCCAAAGGGCATGGAAAGGGTTAAATGCGGAAGGCATTATCAAATCATACTTCGGCATTCGATGATTGTATGATGTCCTAGGCCTGAAAACATAGCAATAATAGTGCATTCGTATCTGTATTTGTTTCAAAATTTTAGATTCAGTAATATCGGAGATAAGGGTACAGTACAGTTTGACAAACTTTTGTTTTTTTTTAAATAACGCTAATAATGTAAATCATTATGAACGTATTGAGTCACAGATATTATACGTGTACCAAATTTCAATTGAATCGGTCCAGTAAAATCGGAGAAAATTGCGTGTGACAGACGGACAGATGGACAAACAAGTGATCCTTCCTATAGGTAAGGGTTCCGTTATCTTCATTTGGACGCACGGAACCCTAGAACAGAAGCCATCAATTATGCCCACGTCTCTCTTGTCGTTTTATAAAGTGCTGCACTTATATGTCCTGAATTTCCCTCACATCAGCGAATGTTAACGAGCCATATAACATCAGCATAACTATGCCGAATGAGCTTTCTTACAGAACATAGTTTACTGGAGTTTTAAGCCTGTGTCACATAGGTCGCGGGCGTCTGTATTTCTATCTTGTCGCCTACTGTACGTGATAGACTGACAATGAATTAGATTCCATACTTTATGAGTGACGTCACTTTGGAAAGATTATTTATGTGCATGTTTTAGTGGGTTACTGGGAGGTTTAGAATTACAATAAGATCAGGAGTTGGCCTGCAATCGGGTTTTCGGGTAAGTACTAGATTGTTTTCTTACAAAAATTCAACGTTCGTGCAGGACGTCTGTCGGGGCCGCTAGTTCACTATACCTACCTACATATATGCACTAATCCAATACTAACTGGTATCATGTGTGTGGGATATTCATGCAGGTTAGCTTCGGGAAAACGGAGGATTATGACGACCGACTACTGACTTACTGAGCACATTTAGAGCTTCTAGATACCCTCGCGCGCACCTGTGCTACGGATTTGTGCACATCTCGACGTAACACTTAGGCACAGCTTCTGAAACTAAAATATTCGCAAAATGAATGTAACATATTATGGTTAAACGCGCGTTACCTGCTGGGTTTGGTTGAGTTAAATTTCGATAGCCAATCGTATGACTCGACTTGTGTTTAATTTTATGAAAAGTTGATGACTTCTTTCTTTAAACCTAAAAGTAGCTTCTACAAAAAGCTGCTGATTCGCTTTCCATATGACAAAGTCTTTACATGTATCATAAATCGTTGAATTACGACTAGCTCTGCATATTTAGGTCGCAGCTGCAATAAGAAATATTACGCCTTGTGAATACTAAAATGATTGCCTACCACGTACTACTTAGCTAAACGCGAATTTATTCGCAATTATTCTCATTGTACCGACTCAATAATGGCTGATATAAAATGTTTCTGAACATTAACATCAATGGATAAAATGTGTATTTAATATTGAACAAATTTAATTGTTGGCTAATGTAAGTTAAATGGCTGTATGTAGGCTGAATTATTATGTTTGCTTTCAGCTGTAACAGCACGCTTTGCATCATAGATGTATGTATTGATGTTATAAATCACAAAAGGCTCAACGATACTGACTGAATCTGGAAGTGATAAAAACACTTAAATGACCGATTAGATGTTACCGATAGTAAAAAGAAGATGCTTGTTCACTCTTACCTGAAGTCTGAAGGTGGCAAGAAAACCGTACGCGGGCAAGGAGTTACACACTTTGGCTATGTGCATAATAAATATGGAAGAGAAGATTTTTTCACGAGTAGTCTGGATATCAACAAAGTGCGGATGGTACCCTGCAGTTCATCTGGTGGTCATCGTCATCATCTTGCCCTTATTCTGATTTATTTTATTTAGTAGTTTGGTAGTGAAAGGGAGGTGCTTGGATCAGGTGGCGTAGTTCTTGTCTTCTCTCACTAAAGTCTACGCGAAGTGTAATCTATAAAAGTATCTCTGTAGAAGACTGAAAGGCAAGCAACTTTTCAACGATATTTTAGAGACTGGACGGAGCGGAAGGGAGTGTCAGACTCTTACTGTCACTCTTAATGAAAAAAACTCACCCGTGTTCCTACAAATACCCTTTGCGTTCCAGGGCCGCGGTAGCTCTTTCGAACAATTCCACAACGTCACCGATATGCTAGACTGTGATTCTGTGAAACTCGGCCACATCGCCCATTTACTACCTGTTTAGTTGTGTTTTGAATGACTTCGAAATAAACGTTTCACAACTCATGCTTATAGGCGTACTGTGTATAAACACATGTAATTTTCAGTAATAGGTATCGTAAATTCCTTCCATTCATTACATCGAACAATTGATCCAAGGTTTCTTCGGTAAAAAGCAATTACACTGATGCGTAATGTTTGAACTCTGTAACTATGCCAGCTATTGACATCATTTTTGAATATACATGCGTAGTTTTAGATACCCATTCATAGTAGTTAATATTTACAGATAAGTACCTTCTGCACATATTTAACAGTAATACATTACTGAGATACCTATCGAGTTCAACAAAAGGTAAAAAAAAAGGACTGAACCGAACACGTCTGTCCCATGTCGAACAGTTAGTGGTCTAAATCAACCACAATGTACTCCCAGAAAATGTCCGAAGACATTCTGGTAGACCCAGGCAAAGATGGCGGGACGTGCTTGACGCCTATCGTCTGGATTGGTCCTCACTTGCCCAAAGCTGGGAATAACAGACTGAAAATAAATTAACACAACAGTATTGCCTTATAAACCGTAGGTACTTAATATGCTGTAAAAAAACGTTCAGTTCAGTGACGTATGAGCGTGGTCTTACAGAGTTACAATTACTTAAGAAACGTTGCCGTAAATCAGATCGGTGTGGCTGAGTCATATACTTCATTCCAAACAGCTTTTCATAACTTTCAGGAGAGTGACATTTATAAATGAACAAAACCTTTTACAACTTAAGCGAGTGCACGAAATGAAAATATTTATTTTCTCAATATAATGGTTTCGTTCCAGCCCGATCGTGTATAAAATTCTAATGGTGTGAAAATCCAATAAATTCAATACAAATCCCACGAATAAAACCATTATTCTCTTATTTTATTAAAAAGTAAGAAGTTGTTTTTTCCATCACCCAGGGAGGCTGTGGAGTAAAAATTGTGCAGAACTGCGATAAATATAAAGTTAGTACCAATAAGGTTGTGGTACAATTTTGTTTTTAAGACTGGACGTTCTTGACGAAGAAAATGTTTGTATGCCAGAAAAGAGAAAAAAAAACATAGGAAAAAAAATCTAATGGCATCATAATTTTTTTTTCAAGTGTTAAGACCAGTGAGTGGTATTTTATTTTAATACTTACTATAAATTAGAAAAAAGTTATGCAATGCAACACTAATTTACTTAATTTGGTTTTTACTAACGTGGCAAACGCTAGAGATGAATTTAGTTTTTGATTAGTATATTTTTGACGGAAACATTCAGGAGAATTTTCGACAAAAGTTTATTGATCGTAAACAGCATAAAGCAGTGACATGCTTATGAGATATACTGGCCTCTTGGTATTATTCAGAAACCAGCATAGTAATTTTTACTTTTTTGACGGTAAATCTAGAAGAATCTATAAGAGAAGTGTCAGACGCTTACTGACTAAAACCCACCCGTGTTCCTCCTAATGCCCAGGGCCGCGGTGACTCTTTCGAACGAATTCCGTAACCCTGGCAGGCACTGGCCCTAGCAGGTCCCATCAATTAAGCTGATATCTCTTTGAGGCGCGCGGAAGGTGGAACACAACGCGCCGTGTCGACCCTGGCCTGGGTCCTTATCGGACGGCGAGCCAATTGTGACCTAAAGTAACATTTGAGTTTATTGCAAGTCTATGGAGGCAAAACACATTTTAGAAGTCAGAAAATCTCTACGATTCTAATACTACGAAGTGTCCACGCACGACCATATAACAACACTTCAAAAATCTTACTACTAGGCAAATGGTATTTCATGATCCATCTGCCAGGGTTGCAGAATTTGTTCGAAAGAGTCACCGCGGCGCCTGGAACGCAAAGGGCTTTAGAAGGAACACGGATGGGTTTTAGTCAGTAAGAGTCTGACACGCCCTTCCGCTCCACCGAGAGCGGAAGAAGTCATTTGATGATTTCCCATCCTTAAAAAAAAAAAGTATCACTATACATTGTATCACTTTATACTCCAGTTTTATACACGCATTGTATCTGACTTGTGAACAAAAGTAGTAAGGTAGTTGCCATAAGGGACATAATTCCTTACTCGTGTCGTGACATTCTAATTAAAGCTTAAGTAGGCTTAAGTCAAACGTATCTCCATAAATAGGTCTTCCCTTATAAGTTGAATAAGTTCTGAAACCCACACGATGTTGATTATTTTATAACGAGATCGTGGCTAAATGATAAAAGCCGCACGATCTTCGAGGTTTAACAACGAGATTTCTTCGTTCTTCAGAAAGCACGTGCGTTATAGAGCTTTAACAGTCGTCACGAGTGATCAGTTCAAACCAAGAAATCTGATACCACTCTTGCCAAGGAGAATCTTATTACCCAGTTACTGGGTTTTCTGTGTAAATACTGTACCTCAGCTGCATCTAGGTAGACTTGAGGTCGACCCGTACGTGGTAGGAATACTGCTTGGCAGATGATTTTGTTGATTATTTCAGATTCCGAGTAAAGACAAAGAAACGGCCGGGCCAAGGTTAGGTTATAGCAGATCTTACTTTGATTTCCGTTTGATTGCCAACAAGGGGCCTGTTAACTTTTATGTGTATCTACATCTACAACAACTCGACTCTACGACGATGTTATTGTAATGGTTTTGTTATTGTGGGAAGCTTTAAACCTTTATTTTCCTACGTTAGGTACAGAGGTACCTTAGGACACAAAAAAATACCCCTGGGCAGGTAAGTATCATCATTTATTGCAGTCAACTACATTTACAGGTTGTTGCAAGTATATAGGTTTCATACATGAACCCTGCTTTTTTTTTTTGACGATGACCACTCGCAGTTCACCACACTAAGGCTGGTTACTGCTTAACCGGACTATCCTGTGGTGGCCTCAAATGAATTTAAGGCCCCCAGCCAGGGCTTACAAACTAGCTAATTATATTAAACTAGCACTTCGCCCGCGACTTCGTTCGCGCGGATTTAGTAGGTACTCCACAAACTTCAAGTTTTGGAAAACTAACCACTACGATATCCATTCAACGGTCTCAGGATCAGCCTACTATTCATCCCGTTCACCCCGTTAGGGGTTGATATATCCCACTTTTAGTTTGTTCATTCCAATTTCCACGTAAATTGAAGTAAAGCAATAATGTGCCTTGTGGACTTTTTTCTAGGTAATAATGAGTACTTTAATTATGTAGTACATTATTTTTATGTATCATCAATAGTTTTCGCAGCGCATGCGATGAAAGACAATTAATGACAATTTTTTTACACCTTGGGTTATATTATTCAAGTTTTAGTAGGGATCCGTAATTATTTCTGGAATTGAATATAGCCTATGTTACTTCGTGAAGATGTAGCTTTCTAACGGTGAAAGAATTTTTAAAATCGGTTCAGTAGTTTTTGAGCCAAATCGTAACAAACAAACGAACAAATCTTCCCTCTTTATAATATTAGTTTAGATGACCGCTCGCTAGGGGCATCCCCTGTGGGATGCGGACCTCGGCTTAGCGGCATCATTTCGGGAGGACAGCAAGGGACAGGCTGGGTCATCTCATTATTATTTAGGGGATTTAAAACTATGGCTAAGAGACGCGGGCTGGCTCGGTAATCAAAGGTCGGGGAGGGTTATTACTGGGACGTCGCAACGGGCCTCGGCGGCGGGGCCGGAAAACGGAACGCGGGTGATGGCGTCGTCGGGTTCGACGAGGGTTTGCCGCGGACGGCGAATCCTACTAATCTGTGAGGGAGCGTATCGGGTAACCGATGCGATAAGGGGATTTTGGTGTTTTGATGCAGTTTCAATGAAACGTTGAGATAGTTATTTCATGAACTGCTTCATTGTCGGGATTTTGAGTTCGACATGGAGGCATTCGTTCCTAATGAACCACGGGGCGCCCGTGGCCTTTCGGAGAAATCGGTTTTGAAGTACTTGCATCCTATGGATATGGTGCGACTTTGCGTGCGCGAAGGTGGCACACGCATACGTCGTGTAGATGCGCAGTTTACATCATAGGGACAGTTTGCTGCGTGCATTCAGCATAGAATGGAGCCTACCGAGAGCGAAAGCGGCACGCGAACGTACCGTCTTTATGTGCTCACCGAACGTAAGTTGTCGGTCGAGGGTCACGCCTAGATATTTGGCTCGCTTCTCCCAAGGGATCGGCTTACCAAACATGGTGATCGAGCTGGGATTGGGTCTGGAAAAGTGGCCCCGCGATTTGTCAAACAAAACCGCCTAGCTTATTTCGGGGTTATCTTCGATCCTTCATTTTCGGAACCAAACGCCTAGGGCGTCGGCAGATCGATGGAGGACTCGAGCTATGTACTGTTCGCTGTTGCCGGAGCAATATATGGCCGTGTCGTCGGCGAACAGGGCTAAGTGCGTCCCGGGGAAGGTCAGGATGTCGATGGTATATAGCGAGAACGCTAGGGGCGAGAGCACACCGCCCTGGGGCACTCCGGCGCGAACGGTGTGGGGGGCTGAAAGCACACCCTCGATACGGTACCGAAACGTGCGGTTCCACAAATAGTCTCGTAAGATGAGCACGAGATGATCTGGCATACCGAGTCGATATAACTTGTATATCAGACCGTTGTGCCAGACCTTGTCGAAAGCTTTCGCCACGTCGAAGAACAGGGCTCCCGTCACTAGGCCGCGCTGGTAGCGGTCGCTGATGTAATGAACCCTGCCAGGGTACAGCAATATAAATAATTTAAAGTGCTACAGTGTCACAATAATAAACGAAACCACTGTGCTTAAGCAAAAATACTAATTTTAACATGTTTATCAGGTGTCCATCATTTTTTATTTAAATAAGTAACTGTCATGATATAATATAGCCTATAGAATAGGGTAAGAACAATTAATTGGTCATCATTTCGTTTCATAAAAGAAAAAAATAAATAAATAACATCAAATAGCCACAACAATAATAATCATAGTAAATATTTTATATCTTTGTATTTTAATATTTAAAAATGTAATTTATATGTATATACAATGAATAAAGGAAATAACCATAAAATAACATACTATTTACTGGATACTTTTATAGTGTTGAATCTTTGCAAAGTTGCCTATCTAGGCGATTGATTTATACTACGATATTAAAACCGAACCGTGTTTTTACCACCATTGGGATTTTTGTATCAGTCAGAGCACCCCTTTACAATACAGGTTTTTTTTGGGTTTAAAAATAACTATTTTTAATTTAATTTTGTGTACATGTATTATTATTTTGTTATGTAAACCTTTTTATGCTGTGACGATACCTTAATCCGCAAATCAGCCAACTCCATTTGTCAAAATTTTACAGGAGACAGTTAAAACTTTATAATTTCATTACTAATTAGAACTATAAAAAAATAAAATCCCGTTGGTGAATTATGTTAGTAGCTACTAAATTTCATTGTCTGTTTTATTTAAAATATCATCGTTACTAAAATATAGACGTTTTTTTGAGTTATCTGCTTTTCCTACTACATTAAAATTTGAAATATGGAGTTGGCTGGTTTTACTTAGTATGAAGGTAAAAGAAACACAATTAATAATTATAGTAGTATTATTTATTCTTCGTAAGGAAGGTATTCATAATAATTTTGGTAGTCATCAGGCATGGTATTTTTTAATTCTTGTACATCTAAATACTTCTTCCTTTTTATTTTTCTGCGTTGGTCGTACATTTGCGGTAAATTTTCAAATGGAATTTGATTCACATTGTTGTTTCTGCGTTGGTTCAACAATGTATATTGGTCAGAGAAGCTGAGTTTGTAATAAACTCTTCCAAATGGATCGTACTTGAGACATCTTATGTCGGTTACCTGAAAAAAGATCAACATTATCATAGCTATAACTACACCAAAATCAAAACCACGTAGATACAAGTAACTCATTTGATCATATAAATAGGAGAAAATGTTTTAAAGAAGATGTAAATAATGCATAAAAATGATGGTCTATCAGGTCGAATGTTGAATGAATTTGAGCTCTTTGAACGACCCATCGTATGTGAGCAAAGCGAAAGTTATAGGTAAGATAGATGTGCCAGGATATTGAAAAATGAAGACCTTCAATCTCTGCCCGTGATTACTGGGAGACAGACGTGATGCTAATGATATGTATTGTGTAGGTAAGGGTGTAAGTTTGTGTTATGTAGCCACTAGACAATAGCTTTGACTACTTAGTGATCAGTACCTTCGGATCTCCTTTCATTTTTCCTGGTCTAATAGATTTGTAAAAGCTCAGGTTCTGGAAATTCTTAAAGTAGCCATAGTTTAAATATTTGACTTGATATGGCTTGCTGTTTCTGGCCTTCCGACAAATATTAATGTATTTTGCCGGGACATTAATCGTTTGGTGTTTTAGCTTCCTCTCAATCAATGCGTGCATGCTACCTCCATTTGGGTATGGCCCACTTCGAGGTATTTTTGGATGATCGTTACGTTATGCAACATTGCAACATTGACAAGAGCGTTGCTTAAAATAGTGTTCCTATTTTGATAAGTACACCCATCAGAGTATAATATTATTTCTCGGTTATCTTCTCCCATTTTTGGGATGACCGTTTCAATGAAAAACTTGGAGATAATAGTTGCAAACTCGTCAGAGTTTAGACCACCCTCAGTCTCGTTCCACAGAAAACAGTACCCATCACTACTTTTCATATCATATACACACCAGTTGTGCACACAAAGCTTTGTTTTATAATAATGTGAAGACACGTTGGACCGTGGTGCTAAAAGCACCGCTTGTAGATCTGCCGTAAACACAAATTCCTTTTCTTTTTATCTGATTCTTTCTCTGCTCTTGCTGCTTCTTTTTTATTTACATGCTCATCATAATCATCCTTGCTAGTTTTCCCTAATTTGTAGCCATTGCAAATGACACACTGGTCTTTCTTTGGTTTAAAAATTGATATTTTTTGGACGGTTAATGTATTTGAAAAAGTGGCAATCGACAAAGACTTAACATTTTTGTCGTTGCAGTAGCTTTTGTAAAGGTCGTACAGTTGTCGCTTTGACTTGATATCGGGCTGTAGGTAAGACTGTATTGTTCTTTGTCTGCAGTAATGCGAAGGCATTTTTGGTAACTCGTTTAAAAAGTTCTGCAATTCGACGAGCTCTTTGTCAAAAGGCTTCTTTACAGGCAGTGTATTTTTACTCGTACTTGCTTGCCCATCTGTGTCTTTTTTGGATTGCGTCTTCCATTCCCAAACAGATGACTTTCCTATAGAAAAAGTATTCAGGAATAAAGTTTTGCAGACCCTTATAGTATCTTCACCTTTCTTTAAATAGTAAATAAAAGTGTTCACTCGTTTTGACGCCTCAGGGTTTTTTCTGTCTCTCTGCCGGTTAGTATGAATGACTTTTACTAAATTTTCAACGTACACGCGTTTTTCATCCCAAGTCATATTCCAGAATTTATCGAACAGCTTTCTCCTATCCTCGTCAGTAATCAGATGACATTGAATAACACTCTTGGCTTTTTCTTTACAAGTACATCTTGGCTTTAATACTCTTTCTGGTTTCATTATTTTTTTTTCCATTCATCATCAACTTTTTTTTTCCTAAGTATTTTTTTCCCATTTCTCTGCTTTTTTTGTTGACTTCACCAGCCCATTCTTCTTTTTTTACCTGACATCTTTTTTTTTCTTTTTATAACAGGCTCATCGGGTCCAGAATCTGAATCACTGTAATCGACTAGCTTTTTTAATCCCACATCCATGCCTGCTTCCGAAGTATGATTAACTGATGCACTTTCTTGAGCACTTAAATCTGTGTTTACACTGCTACTGTTTAAAATCGAGATTGGGTTGTTTTATGCAAACTAGGGGAACAGTTTTGCGTTTGAGGTACTCCTTTCCCAATATAGTTTCTTCGATGGAGACATTTTCCACAATATGAAAGCTAGTTAAGCTGGAATTAATAAAATTGCTGGTCGAATCGTTAACAGCTGTTTCAATAATGGTATATTCATCCGAGTTATTATTAGGCACAGGCAGTGCAAAAGATCGATAAGCGTCAGAAGATGCGGTGAGATCATAGTGTTCTATCACATCATCATAGGGTTTAGGAAACTGGCCGTTATTAAGAAATAAAGCAGTGTCAGGATTAGTAGTTTCATTAAGATCATTTCTATTAGGATTTTCATCTTGAAGGCTGAGCAGAATTTTTCTGGCTCGTGAATGTTTTTTATACATCTAACACACATGAAACAAAAAAAGCGAATACGCACAAAATCATACCTAATAAATAAAACTTTAATCAAGTTGAAACAATGCAAAATTATAATTAAAAAATAGTTTTTTGCACTCTGCAAGCAAACTATGACGATGACATGAAATTAGGTTAACTCCCAACAGGTTCACAAAAAAGTAAAAGCAAAACGGCCAACTCCGTGCTTAGAATGAAAACACCATAAAACCTTAGAAAAGCTGAATGTAATGCTAAACAAATGCAAAATAAACATACCTTGAATAAATGGAGAACTAATTAAATAGCATTTGATATCTTCTCAACGTTAGTTTTTTTTTTAACTTCGAAAAACCGGAGCAGCACGCGTGTTTCTCTGTGACGCCATACAAAATGGCCGATCTCCGGGAGTTGGCCGGCAAAATCGGGGCGTTCCGTTACGCGTGGAGTTAGCTGGTTTTCGAATAGCGATTTATTCAAAACATAGGGATAAAAATGGAGTTGTTGTTTTTTCAAATCATCCGTCAGTCATATAGGCCGAAGACTGCATCAAAAACGTATTTTGCACAAAAAGTGGAGTTGGCTGGTTTGCGGATTAAGGTATGTAAATAAACCACGTGTTTCACTGTGACTTATGTTATAACTGTGTATCCTTTGTTTGAGGTCCAAATAAATAAATAAATAATAAAATAAAATTAAAATAAACACCTATGACTTTTTGTAACACCTGTGACTTCGTGGCAGTAGTAGTTTCAACAAACAGACTGATAAGAATTAATTTAAAACTTTAAAAAAGCAGCTTTTTTTTACTGCCTCTAGAGGGAGGTAGGTATGTTCTACCAGTTCTTAAGACAAACTACGTATAAGGAACTATGCGGAAGTTCGTTCAGACCGAGTTCCGTGACAAATACATGCTTCGAACTACAAGTAGGTACGTCGCACACTGTGTGTAATGAGGCAAACTTCGCTCCTTTGTTCTGTTGTCACCACGTGTCATGGGTATTATCTTTCCCATACTGTAAGTTGAGGCGGCACGGCTACTTATGTCGCAAAAGCTTAGACAGGCTAACTAAACCAATTAGTGAGGAGCCTTGAAGAAACTTAAGTCACCCATGTTCTTAGCTTAGTAGGTATAGATAGAAGTGTCTTCGGTTTGTCGATGCTTACGGTGCCTATGAACAACTACCCGAAGCATGCCCAGCGCTACTCCTTCAATACCCTCGTCTTACCGTTGCAATGTCAGCGTACAACCAGACAGGGGCAAGAATACCAAAATGACCTTGCTGGATGACTTTGCAGTTCCTTCGAAGAAGTATGTAGGTGTAGGCGAGTGCTCTCCTACACAGACTAGGTAGATATTATTATTGAATTATTCAAGACCTTAACGTCTGGAACTTCGTTACAACAAAAGGTAACATTCATATTTACTTAAACTTGAAACTAATGACAGAAATGTCTAACTGACTTAGACGCTACCTACGTTTTTATTAGAACTTTCAAAGTACATCGACATCGATATTTTACTGTTTGATTTTACTGTACGAACAAATACTGTTGTTAAGTCACAAAACAAATGAATCTCTATTAGAGAGTTGATAGCGCCGAATTGGATTTGATCAATATACGCGATCCAGGCGACATCAACATTTTACAAAAACAAGTACACTATATTTGCTATTATTGTTAACCAAACTTCGAGTAATATGACTCATATAAAGTAAGCTTTTGACTTAGTTATATCTAATTTAATACACTTATTAATCTTTGCCACTGACTAAGCCTAAACTATTTCAATCACGATCAATAACGGTACTTACGAAAATAGCTGCAACAACTGTCAGATTCATAATTGTTTCGGATCGTATTCAATGAAGACAGTTTACGATCTCTGTCGTTTCATTAGCGTTCATTATTTTGACACCAATGCAATAAAGATGGCTGGCGATGTGGTATGGTGCCGGCGGCTGGGAGGCTCAGTATCGTCCGTGGCGCCGCTGGCTAGCCGACATGCGCCGCTGCCGCGAGCTCGGCGAGAGGCTGCCACTCCCCACAGCCTCGGACTAACACCCTAAGCGCGCCCACCGGGATGGGACCAAATATAAACATCAACCACCTCACATATTTATTCTGGCCGCAATGGCTCCACAGACAAAAGGAATATTTCTCCTTTTATTATTGTTTTGCACACTCAGCGGGGGCAACGGGGACGGTGAGTAAATATTATTACTTTAAATGCTTTTATTGCGATATCGAGACGCATGACTGCGCATACAATTGTGAGAGAAGTTGATGGCACCTTCTAAGAAAAACAGTAGCTCTGAAAATAAATAGTACCTAAAAGTTCTAAGACCAAATAATGGTCTCTCACATCAGTAGTATGCCTCCTCTGGGAATCGAAGTTATTGTAAGAGGTCAACAGGATTAGGTCGGGGATATCGACATCGTATTTGTTGCAGACCATGTCTTCGAAAAAACTGTTTGCCCCTATGGGACTATACTGTTCGTAGAATTTAGACTATGAATTCTAATGTATCCTTTTATTTCAGCAGAGAATGAGACCGAATTTTTCGACGTCTTGTCTGTGGTTCGGGACAGCGACGAGCTCCCTGATGGGGTCACCCGAGCCCCGGGGCGGTGCCAGTCCCCCCTAGAGAACAACTCCGACTACACCGCTATCGCCCTGAATGAGAACGCCACCCTGCACCGACTGGCCGCTGGAATGTTCTACAACAGTTTTCCAGAAGACTTCTCAATTTTGGCTGTGGTTCGCCTGCCAGGTTAGACTCTTTTTTAACGTACTTAGTACTTATCACAGAAAAATAAGAAGCGAAAAGCGCTTAACAGCACCTACTTATAGCACCTATCTAAACGCGCCTCGGGATAAACCCAAACAACATAATCACTTTTCTCTCAGGGGTTTTCCGGCTTTCCGACCATTAAGCGGGTCAAACGGCCCCATTACAAAGCTACTTCAAATCGTACGACAATACACAATAGTGTAATAACGAAAGGAATTTGTACTACCAAGAATTTGTGTAATCATTAACCCATTCGGAATATTTTAACTGTTTTCAGAATGTGCCCTGTATTCTTAAAAAAAATCAAAGAATAAAAATTATTAAAAATCAGTTTTATGTTTATATCAATCGATCAGCTCGTGGCTAAATAATAACAGCCGCACGGGTCGATCTTCAAGGATGGGTGACCATCTTAACATACCGAGACTCCTCCGTGCCTCGGAAAGCACGTTAAGCCGTTGGTCCCGGCTGTCATTTGTAGATCTTTGGCAGTCGTTACGGATAGTCAGAAGCCAGGAAATCTGACACCAGTCTTACCAATGAGTACCGTGTTACCCAATGGGTTGTGGAGGTCTGGTAGGCAGCCGCTCCACGTAAAATACTGGTATTCAGCAGAATCCGGTTTGAATGGAAGCCGACCCCAATATAATTGAGAAAAGGCTAGGCAGATAATAAAAAAATAAAAAAAACAATATATACTGAAATCAAATCCCTAACGATACAATATTAAAAGTTGTTTTTAGGGTTCCGTACCCAAAGGGTAAAATGGGACCCTTTTACTAAGACTCCGCTGTCCGTCTATCTGTCCGTCTGTCACCAGGCTGTATCTCATGAACCATGATAGATAGACAGTTGAATTATTTTTTTTGCTGTTTTAATAGATTATGGTACAGAACCCTTCGTGCGCGAGTCTGACTCGCACTTGGCCGGTTTTCATTTTATATTTTGTTAGTTTGAACACCATACCAGTATATTTCTAAAATAACAGAAGGCTGCGCTACGCCTCGAGCTACGTCGTAGCGCGTAGTGTGCTACGTCGTAGCGGCGTAGTTAGATACAAAAATTAAAATTTTAGGGAGCTTACGCAATAAATTCATGAATGGATCATTTGTCTTCAAAGTAATTATTTTTTATTTATCTACCCAAATCTGGAAAACCAAGCTACGCCTTGAATTTGTAATTAAATTTCCCCTAAAAATAAAAATGTGTTTATGAAACAGGAACGGACCAAAATCCGATCTTCATTTTGTATTCGGACGCTGGTGATGAACAGTTGCAGTTGGTCGTGGGCAACCTGATAGAACTATACTATGAGGACACGAGGGGAGACCCTGCCGACCATGAGCTCCTTACATACCGTGTTGATATCGCTGATGGAAGGTAAGTGTATATTCTCAATCTCATTTTAAAAATCACTCTGCCTAGCCTCTTCCAACTAAGTTGGGGTCGGTTGTGTGTTATGTGTGTGTGCTGCGGTGCATGTTTCGAGTGTGCGTGCGTGCGTTCCTCATCTACAAACAAAGGGAACAATCCTGGCTCGGCAAAAATAAGTATTGTGATAGCTTCGGACTTTATATTCTTCTGTCTGTATTGGTTTAGATCACATTATTTCTTTGTGTAATGAAAACAAGCTTTCGCCCACATGAACTTTCGGTGCAATTATCGAATGCTTGTACAAAAAGTATCTGTAGAATGTCGCCCACACAAACAACTTGATGTTTTCAAATAAATTATGTATTTTTAGAGCAACGAAAATAACAATGGTAGGAGTAGTACTTTTCTGTTTTGTCTTGTTTTTATGTTTCACATTCTTGTCAAAGACTAATTAAGGAACCTTTGTGTACCTATGTCTTACGGCCGGTTTCAATAATGCATCCACCTTTAACTTTAACTTTACTTTTTGCTGTATGTTTCACTTACTGAGCAATCGAAACCAGTAAATATGTGTAATTTGAATTAATGTATTTGTGGTATGTTCATGTGTGTGTTTTTTTGTTATTATTTTATTATGTACTAATGTGTGTGCGAAATAAACGTTTAGTATTATTACCCCACAGTAAATGAAACGTCATGTTTTAAAGGCAAACATAACATTTCAGTTACAGTTGGTATCTAATTTAACAGTGGTCAAAGGTAGATACGTTATTGAGGCCGGCCGTAAATGGACAACTTTAGCTATGGGACCAACACTGAAATCGAGAAATAAAAATCGACCTCCCCATACATTGATATGCGCATAACTTTGGTTAGTCCGATTTTAAAAGTTGTTCATAATCTCATCATTATGAACAACTTTTTTTACAATGACACCTTTTCAGGTATTCCGTTTATTCTGTTAAGCTTTGTATATATATCTAATTCGGGAACTTATATGAATTAGTAACTGTGGTATGTTTAGTATTCTCTTACTCAAAACTTAAACATAATGTGGTTTTCTCTTAGGTGGCATCGCATAGCGATCAGTATCAAAGGCGACTCAGCTACGCTTCTAGTGGATTGTGAAGTGAGGGAAACATTACGACTGGATCGGAAGCCTGGCAGCACATTCAACCTGGCAGGAGCCCTGGTGGTCGGCTCGCAAGTCACTGCCGACCAGTATTATGAGGTGGGTCGAAGAACAGAGTACTATTGAAAAAGACTTCCAGTAGAAGACAGTCCTAGAACACATAAAAATCCAGTAGATACCAAAGTCCTACAACGCATTGCTACCATTTAACAGTTCTGATAGCTCGGTTCTTTAAAAAAACTTGAAAATAGTTTTACTTGCAGTATTATTCGTGTTGAGATATAAGTAGTACACCATCTCTCATCATCTATACTATCTACATCTACATACCTACATATACACTTATTACAAATACACTACCTATATAATATTATAAAGAGGAAGATTTATTTGTTTGTTACGATTCACCTCAAAAACTACACAGGCGATTTAAAAAAATCTTTCACCATTAGTTTGCTACATTATTAACGTAAAACATATATATTTTTTTAATTAGGGATCCTTACGAAAATTGCAATAATGTAATCCAAAGTTTTGCCAATTAAATTCATTATTTGGCGTGCGCTGAGAAAACTTGATGATACATACAAATAATGTACTACATGATTTAAGTACTCATTATTACCTATTAAAAAGACCGCGAGGGTCTAACTATTATGGTAAAGGCACAATTACCTCTTTTTGTTCATATGATTCAAACACAACCCGGGTGGAATGGAATAGTGGTGATCCTTATTCATTTAAATGGTGTTATAATTAAGGTTGATTATGTACATGTAAATCACATTTATTATTCAAATCGGAACTTTAGTAAACGTAACGACGGGTATAAAAATGCTCTACGTAAGAAAAATGTTGCGGTTTGAGCGAACTGCCCTACGTTTAGTCCTACGTTTAGAAATGCTAATATATAATAACTAGCACTTCGTCCGCGCCATCCATACGTACTTTCTTTTAAAAACTTTAACAAATAATGATCATAATTATTTTTATTGGTTTAATTATGAGTGTCAGTTGCATCATGAATTCATAAGCGGTCCTTAGTCCTTTCCATATTTATAAGTTCTCCAAGCCTTTTGAAAAGTATTTATTGAATATTAATCATTATGTTATTTTTTATTAGTTAACAGAAACGTAAATGTATAAATTACTTATTAATAGACACGTAAGTGTAAATATATAACAATAACTAACGTAAAGTGAATATTTACACGTATGTTCGTACGTGTAAATATTCACTTTATACATTAGTTTAATTCGTACCTACTAACGTAACGAATCGTACGAGCATTAGGAACACAGTGGATGTTAAATAGGACCTAAGTTAAAAATAAGTGCTCTACTTATGTTCAATTACACATTTATGTCGTCATGAAAGTCCAACTGTCACAAAGTGACAACAATTTTAAAGGTTCCATAATGAAAGTAATCAAATTCTTAGAATAAAGTTTTACTCTTAGACAAAAATTACTGCTTAGTCGCTCTCTGGAGTACTGTACATTAATGAACTTTGGAATTTTTTGGAAGCTTGCTAATGTTCAGCCAGTGACCAAAAGGGTAACCGTGCTAACCTTGTCAACTATAGACCAATAATATACACTTCTCATCAAAAAAATCGAAACACCTCGCAGTTTATGATTTGATAAGGATTATCAGAAAAATGTGTATATTTAGGAATAAATGTAAAATGTCATTTAATAGTGAGTAGTATGAGGTTTTTAAATCCTAATGTTAATGTTCTAAATTCAAATTAAGTCTTCATAGGTTTCGTATTTTGTATAATGAGTAATTTTTACCCTGTATGGAATATGAAGGAAATGGGTAAAACAACACGCGTAAATGAAAAAAAATGTAAGAAACGTTTATTTAATAACTTGTATTCCCTCCGCGAGCTCTTATTACTGCTTCCATACGGTTCTTCATCGATCGGATGAGAGTCACGATCACATGTTGTGGTATATTATCCCATTCCTCTTGGATTGCATTTTGCAGCTGGCTAAGTGTTTCTGGGGCTGGATCTCTTGCTCGAATTCGTCTCTTTAATTCATCCCATAGATGTTCAATGGGATTCATGTCCGGGCTTCTTGCTGGCCATACCATAATGGAGATACCGACTTCGGTAAGATAATCTCGTACGACGCCCGCGGTGTGAGCTCTAGCATTGTCGTGCATGAATATGAAGTCGTTGCCAATAAAATGTGCATAGGGCATCACATGAGGTTCAAGACACTGTTCGATGTACCGATGAGAGTTTAGTGCAGGCAGCCGTGGCCCAGATACAAAGGCAAGTTCTGTCTTACCGTCGGCGCTGATTCCTCCCCAAACCGTCCACGAACCGCCACCATAGCTGACCTTTTCTTCAATGCAGCATTGTGCAAAGCGTTCTCCATCTCTTCTGTAGACCTTGTTCCTTCCGTCGTTACCATACAGCATAATTTTACACTCATCAGAAAACAGTACTTTGCTCCACTGAAGGTATGACCAAGTTAGGTGCTCGCGTGCAAAGTTAAGGCGCGCTCTTCGATGGTCTGCAGTTAATTTCGGCCCATTCGCTGGCTTATGCGGTGCCAATCCGCGTTCCTTCAACCTTCTTCTTATTGTAGAGTCACTTACAGCTACTCTTCGTACAACGCGAAGCTGCTGCTGCAGTTGAAAAGCGTTAAGGCGTCGATTTCGTAAAGAGGTTGTTACAATAAATCGATCATCTCGCTCAGAAGTGACCCGATTCCTGCCAGATCCTGAACGGCGCGTGAACGAACCAGTCTCCCGATAGCGTTTGTAGACTCTATGAACAGATGATAAGCTTAGATGCAATCTTGCAGCCACAACACGCTGACTAAGTCCAGAATCCAGCAATGCCACCACTTGGGCGGCTTCTGCGGGCGAAGTATCCATATGTTTTAGAAAAAAAAGTTTTTTCAGACGTCCCAAAGTCACAGTAAATGAAATAAGAAACAAAAAGTTTAAAGACAAGCGCTAATTTTAGTTTTTAAACGAGAAACGTACTCCAACCCTAAATACACATTTGTCTCAAAACAGTGATTAATTTCATTTATAGGATAAACAAATGAAATTCTAATTTCGAATTTTGATTTTTTTCTTCTTACTGTAATGACCAAACTGCCAGCTACACAATAATGTTTTTTTTTTCATGGAATTAATTCTCTTTTGTAAAAAATTAGGACAAAAACAATAAAAACGAAAGTGTTTCGATTTTTTTGATGAGAAGTGTATAAGAAGTTTCATATAATCAATTATAGAAGATAATGGGATAATGGGGATTTTCTTGTGTAAGTAACGCATTGCTCGGGCGAGACCATTGAAAAACACGGCGAAGCCCTTGCGGTGTTGCTTGATATCTCAAAGGCCTTTGACAGGGTCTGGCATGCTAGTCTGTTCGGTAAGCTTCCCGCGTTCGGCATCCCTGCTAACTTTTGCAAGTAGATTTCTGACTTTCAGAGTGAGCGATCGATCAAAGTGGTCATACATAGCTATGTATGACCATTTTTCAGCAGCCGCTCATCGGAACATATGGCTATTAATACCGGTGTTCCTCAGGGGTCTGTTCTTTCTACGACTCTATTTCTGCTGCACTTTAACGACCTGCTGCAACTAGAGGCAATTGTGTACGCAGATGACAGCACAGTCTCGGAGACATACCTATCCCTAGCAAGAGACAGCAGGGAGGAAACAGCTACTCTTAGATGGGGCATGGTGGAGCGAAATTCTCCTTTAATCTTATCGTATGGATTATTGCAGCCACTTATGGGATGGCTTAGCAAAATATCAGCTTGCTGCATTGGACTTGGTGGAATGCAACGAACGCGACGAGACGTTGGTGACTGAACTTCACAGCCTGGCTCATCGGCATAGTGTTGCTTGCCTGTCAGTACTCCACGAACTGATCCCACCACGCCCTGTCTACCGGAATACCAGACGTACTGCTGGGTACCTTCCGCACTTGGTTGATATCCCGACTAGTCGTACTCAGCGCTTCTCCTCCACATTTATTATGCGCACAGCCAAAATGTGGAACGTTCTGCCAGCGTCTTTGTTCCCTTCCACAAATAACCCGTCTGCCTTCAAAGTAAGAGTGAAGTGGCATCTTCAGCTCGCTCGATCATAAAACTCATCTATCGCTTTCCATCAGGCGTGATCGAGGTCAAGAGCAAGCCAATTTCGCAATAAAAATAAAAAAATAACATGAATTTATTTTCATTTACGCAAAAAGGTCTAAAACATTCCGGATTGAAATTTACTTTGACTCAAGAATATAATGATCCAGATGGGACAAAGCTATGACAGAGAAGGCATTGCATATTTCAGATTAGTACATGGGTTGTTCAGAGAAACTTAACCCTTTTTTACCTTCTAGGGTGAAATCGAGTTACTGCAATTCGCAAACAAACCGGACGTGGCTTACGACATGTGTCTATCAATAGCTCCTGACTGTGAAGGAGGACCTGGACTACCATACCTCCCCGTGGCAGCAGTACAGTCGGAACCCGAAATCAAACCCATAATCTACGAACCTGAACCACGACAAGATACCACAGAACATCCAAACTTAGGGACTTTTACAGAAGACGATATACGGAGGAGACTCTTACCTCACAGCCGGAACCGATTCTTTGATAGAAACGAGTCGAATTATCGGTTGTCGACCAGAATATTGACTACCCCTGAACCTGTATGGCAGGGCGCTAACTCATTCCCAATCAACAGTCAGTATTTACCAACTACATCCACAGATTCAGGTATCAAATCTATACATTTTAAAGACCTTTTACTATTTTCGAGTACTAGTTTCTTTTGTTAAAAGTTCGCACATTTATTTCAGATGAAAATAGCATTTTCGGTAGATTTACGGATGATAACGAGTTTATACAACCACCGCCGCCGACTTCATTTGAGAACGAATCTGAGGACGCCTTGGGACGAACTACTCCGAGAGTAAGTTCAATATTTTACTGACTTAAAATGACAAAATCTTCTGCGAAGGTTATTGATGGTTTATCATAAATTAAATTGAATCTAATATCTTATTGTGGATTAACAAAAACAAACACTTTTCTTCAAAAATCGAAAGGGAAACGTAATAGGTTTGTCATGTCAATTTATTATAATGTACAATAATAGCACATTTATACAGCAGAAATATTCTTTTCATTTTATTTTCGACGCCAACATATGGGGTTTTTAATGGAATTATCATGTTTTTATGACACGTGAGATTATTTCCATAACGTATTTTTTTCCAGTCTAAACGAGGGGACGATGACGAAGCGGATGCGTCCGGGACAACCCTAGTCGTCACCGAGACTACTTACAGCCCTATCACGACCACTGAAGACACAGATTGGCTCACACATCCCCCGGATGTTACCCAAGTAAGATAACGTGTAACATTCTCTTTGTTTAGCTCTCCAACCCTTTTTTGTAGAATATAGGGAATGATCACATATGAAGTAAAGTGATTATCTGTGGTATGATACCCATTCATGAGATCCTATTTCGATTATTTTTAAGAGCTGAGTTTTACACACACTGTTTTTATAGAAACAACTTTTTATGCTTTTTTCAGGACAATTCCACAACAAACTATGATTCATCTGAGACCTATTATGATTACGGCAGTTCTGGCACATACATGGGCCCTCGAGGATATCCCGGGCCTCCTGGCCCGCAAGGTCCAAGAGGACCAAAGGGAGAAGCAGGAAAGCCGGGCTTCGAGGGCTCACAAGGGTTTCCAGGCCCTCCAGGCAATGTGTTTGTTATTCCTGTAAGTATGATAAAATCTTAACATTTCCTTTAAATCTTCCCTTCCTGTTCTTTTGACTTTATTTAGTTAATAATTAACGTGATTTGCAGCTACAACAATCATCAACCGACAAAGGACCCGACGCTCAATCAGAAGCTCTTCGACAAATGTTCTCACAACACATGGTATGTTTTGTTCAAATATTTTAAATGTAAAACCTTTTGTAAATTATAAAAATGAAGGCTAATCTATTGAAAAATGATACAGGCTGCAATGCGAGGAGCAGAAGGACCAATGGGCTTGACGGGTCCACCAGGCCCGGAAGGCGAGATAGGCCCAGAAGGTCCCAAGGGAGAACTAGGAGAACAAGGAGAACCTGTAAGTCTGCTGTAAATGTTACAACATTACAATTTATTTTGGATGAAATAAGCTTCACATAGTAGCTTTATTTTAGGGTCCACCTGGCCCTAGGGGTCTGCAAGGCCCCCCTGGAAGATTAGGACGTCGAGGACACGCAGGCAGGGATGGAGAGAGAGGATCTACTGGTGCGCCTGGCACTAAAGGCGAGCAAGGTTACCCTGGACTGCCTGGTATGCCGGGCGACAAAGGTGAAAGAGGAAATGCGGGTCTACAAGGCGAAGCGGGAGCACCTGGTCAAGATGGCCCACCGGGAGATGATGGACCCCCTGGTCCACCAGGAATCCCTGGGGAACTGGTAAGTAAATTTTTTAGTGAACTTAAAAAAGTTATCACAATTATATTGCTAATATTATATTTATCATAGGGACCCCGAGGCTTTATGGGACCAAGAGGATTTCCTGGACTGATAGGGTACCCAGGCATACCTGGTCTTGAAGGGCCCCATGGAGCAAAGGGTTCGACTGGCCAACCGGGTCCTCCGGGCCCACCCGGCCAGCCTGGCACTATCGGCTCTCCAGGGTCTTCGGGACCACAAGGCCCCACAGGGGCTCCAGGAATACAGGTACCGTGGAAAATATTTTAACAATTCCTTTTTTTAATTACATTTATAATGCATGTAGTTGGTTGCAAAGATACACAAATGAATAAATTTTGGTTTATTTCCAGGGTCCTCAAGGGAAACCAGGTATTTCAGGACTACCCGGCCCGGAGGGGTCACCAGGTACCCCCGGCAACCCAGGACAACAGGGAGCATCAGGAGACGTGGGACCTCAGGGACCGCAGGTTTGTAGTGAAGTACTTAAATTTTCTGAACATTATAACATTTTGTAAAAACAAAAAACTATATTACAGGGAATGTTGGGATTTCCTGGAAGCCGTGGTTTAAAAGGAGATGAGGGACCACGAGGTTTGCCAGGAGACAAAGGCGATAAAGGCATAAGAGGCAAGAACATTGGCTTTTATTTTTTACGCGTCGTTTTACGTAAACCAACGTTGCTCTAAACATAGTTTATACCTACAGGTGTGGAAGGAGAAAAGGGTGATATGGGACCAAAAGGGGAGAGGGGATTGACCGGAGAACCCGGACCTCCTGGGATTGAGGGACTGGAAGGACAAAAGGTAACATAATATCTAGCTTTTAGTCATCTAAATCCACGAATTCGTTTATATCGGACTCACATTCTCAATTTTGATTTTAGGGTGTAGAAGGACCAAGAGGTGAAACTGGACCTATAGGTCCAGCCGGTGAAAAAGGAGCGACCGGTCCTCAAGGCCCACAAGGATATCCAGGCAGCCAAGGTGAAAAGGGTGATAAAGGTGCATCGGGAAGGAGAGGCAGACGAGGCACGAAGGGATTAATGGTAATATTCCTTAAGACCACAAAAACAAACATTTGAACATATACATTCAACACAATGCTTTATAATACTATTTTTAACGTTTATGTTTACCTTTTTTTTATTCACAGGGTTTAATGGGACAGCAAGGTGATCGGGGTGAAACTGGACCCAGGGTGAGAGTTTTTTTACCTTGAACTAGACCTAGTCACATACATATCTTTTTGGTAAATTAACTTTAATTTTGACATCATTTTAGGGTTACAGAGGACCACGCGGCCGTAGAGGCTCAGATGGGCCTCCGGGACCTAAAGGAGATACGGGACAGCCCGGACCACCAGGTTCAACAGGAGAAAGAGGACCACAAGGATTAGAAGGCGTGCGAGGCTTTCCGGGAGCTATGGGTCCACCGGGACCTGATGGGAAACCTGGTTTACCTGGCCCACCCGGAGAAAGAGGGCCAACGGTTAGAAATAAATAAATATTATGTGACGCAATACAGTACAATTCAATTCACACAGCGTAATTAAAAAATCGACGATTTAAACAGGGTGATCCCGGTGCAACTGGACTAACTGGACCCTCAGGGCCTGTCGGGCCTCAAGGTTCTAATGGTGAGCCTGGCCCACCGGGCCCTCCCGGTGCTTCTGGCATTCCTGGCACGCCGGGTGACGTGGGAACTCCAGGAGAAGTGGGGAAAGAGGGGCCACCTGGACCAGCAGGCCCCGAAGGAAAACCTGGGCCCGTGGGATCTCAAGGCCCACCAGGAAATAATGGAGAGCCTGGATTACCGGGAGCAGCAGTGAGTATATCACTTCTTAAGCAAGTACTAAAATTAAATATAAACAATCGAGTTCTTATTGAACTCGACTGTTTTAGGCAATTCTCTGTATAATATAACCTATCCTAAAATTTTAATGTATTGGTTCAAGGGAATTCCTGGAGCTAAAGGCGACTTTGGTCCACCCGGTCCAGCGGGCATCAGAGGAGATAAGGGAGAGCCCGGTGAGACCGGTAACGAAGGACCGCAGGGACCACAAGGCCGTGAGGGACCACGGGGATCGCCAGGACCTGGCGGACAAAAGGGCGAAATTGGTGAAGCAGGACCAGTAGGTCAGTAAACTGCTTACACATATCACATACCACACAGAGGGACAGTCACTGACACAGTCTGTTTAGAAGAAAGTTTACCTGGTGTTCTGCTAATAGCTAAAAACTAAATGTCTTTTTCAAGGGCCAATTGGTCGCGACGGGTTGCCTGGACCAAGAGGTTTAACTGGAGTACCCGGCCCAGTAGGCCCACCTGGTGAAGACGGTGATAAAGGAGAAGCTGGACCACCAGGAGAAAAGGGCTTTAAAGGAGCTCAAGGTGAATCTGTAAGTATACTTATGCTGATGATGCAAAAACAAATATCTAGAACAATATAACTTCGATGTTAATGGGTAAAAACAATAACGAAAACTATATTACGTCCTATTTCAGGGTCCACCCGGATCACCTGGTATACAAGGTCTTAGAGGTGAAGCAGGGCCAGTTGGTTTGCCCGGCGATAAAGGTCCGCCCGGTGATGCAGGTGCTCCTGGACAACCGGGCACAGATGGAGTCCGCGGTCCACCTGGTCCTCTTGGACCAGCGGGACCACAAGGGACTAAAGGACAACAGGGACCTAAGGGAGATATTGGAGATGCTGGAGCCTTGGGTATGAATCCTACTATAAGCTTCTAGCAACAAAGTACTTATATTTATTATTATATTTTTTCTGCCTGTGTTCCCATTAACTTGCACCTGCTATGCTCTGTTTAGCAGTAAGCCCGCTGTTGTAGTTTTTTACTTAATAGCACTTAACAGTTTAAAGGCAATAAGTTTTTAACACATTTAATATGAACCTTCATCAATTTACAGCAAGCAACACCATCACGACAACGAACTGTGATCATTTAATAGATACCTAACGATGTTTTTCTTTTTACAGGGGCGACAGGACCAGCTGGACCTACAGGGCCGCCAGGGCGCCGAGGACCTAAAGGTGTGCAAGGAGAAGCAGGACCGCGAGGCGCTGAGGGACAACAGGGAGATATTGGCAGCCCCGGGGCACCTGGACCTCCGGGTGTTCAAGGACCTGAAGGAAAACTGGTAATCATCTGCTAATTACGTATGAAATATTACTGAAGGGACGACTATTTATCATTTCATATTCACAGGGACCTAGGGGAGCAGTCGGACCGAAAGGCGATGATGGCCCGACAGGATTACAAGGCGAAACCGGTCCCAAAGGACCTCCGGGACCTGAAGGCCCTAAAGGAGACACTGGACCTGCTGGATTCCCGGGAGAAAGAGGAGAAACAGGCCCTCAAGGCATCAAGGGTGAACCAGGGTCTGACGGACCAGAGGGTAGCACCGGGCCTCCAGGCTCACCTGGGTTGGTGGGACCGCCAGGAAAACCTGGAGAAACTGGGATGCCTGGCAATCCTGTAAGCATTCCTACAATATCTATTAATACAATCCGTGTTTAGCAGTACAATCAATTAGTTCTGATGGGATCATTAGGCTGCGTTTTCACCAGTGATGTGCGAGGATGCGTAACGAGGAATATGTTTTTGTGAACCCCTAGAATCACTTCATTTACCTAGCCTCGCTACAGGCTCGGTAAATGAAACGATTCTATTGGTTCATAAAAACACACCCTTAATAGGGCATGATGTTCATTAACAGGGTTCAGAAGGTCCAGCAGGACTCCAAGGCAGCCCCGGCCTAACTGGAGAAAAAGGTGATATGGGTCCCAAAGGCGTTCCCGGAGAGCAAGGACCAAACGGACCCGCCGGACCTGCAGGGCCAGAAGGACAACGGGGACTAAGGGGATTGCCGGGGCCTATTGTAAGTACTTGTTTCTATTTAATTATATCAAGTACAAGTCAAAGTATTTCCGGGGCTGGCGTTGTGAGCGGTTACGATTCACAAGTCTCTGTATAGAGGTATTGCGGAATAGAGTGTAAGCTGAAGAGTTTGTTTGTATGTTTGGTTGAACGCGCTAATCTCAGAACCTACTGGCTATATAGCCGAGGAAACCTATAGGCTATATAGCCTTTAGGTTTCCTCGATACCAGTGCTCCTATTGGTTTACCACGCTACAACCAATAGGAGCCGAGCATTAATGATAAAAGTGACGCAGACAAAGTTGCGCGGGTCAGCTAGTTCAATATAAATTATAAGTCGATGGATAAAAAGTCCGCATAAAGCATGTTTTAATATAGAGTTCTATGAATGAAAGTTGTGCTAGCGGCATTTTGCGTTTTAGTAATTTTATATTATCTCTGAAACCTTATGACCAATTGACATACTGTAAATGGCAAATCTTATCTCTATGATGTCCTTGTGATTATAAAGTATTATTTTGATAAAAATTAGTATTTTGTTGTTTAAATGATCATCCAAACGTAAGTAGGTATGTCGAAAAAATACTTTTTTAAAACAATAAAAGAAGTATAAAAGATAAAATATAAAAGATAGAAATATTGTATCGCGCACTTTTTTGTAGAAATAATTAAGACGAACCAGGTTGTCATACATTGTTTTAATTTTTAAGCAACTGTTTAAGCAGCGCATGCAAATAATTCTGTTTTATGAGGTATTTCTTTCCGACTTGCTAGACAAAAGTTGCGATAGCCCGGTTTATATACATGTTATAAAAATAGTTTACCTATAGCCTATAGCACTCAGAAATAATGTTTCTACCAGTGAAAAAGAGAATTGGATCATTAGTTCCAGAGATTACCCTACATACAAACTTACAAACTTTACCTCTTTATAATATTAGTATAGATATGACACCGGATAATTTGCAAACTCCTTAAGATTTTAAAATATCTTGGGAGATTGTAAGATAGATTTGGACTAGGTATCTATAATTTTTGAACTGAACATTTGGAATGCTTTTTTCCGCATCAAAATTTGATAGCCCATAATCTCTCAGTATTATCCGGTAAGGTACCGCTGTCAGTGATAATACCGCCACTGTGCCCCTAAAACCAAGATATCTTGAAAGTTACAAAAAAGTATATTTTACTGTACTATTAAATAGAAACAAACAGAAATTAACCAACATAATGAAAATATTAAATTATTTCAGGGTGAAAATGGCGCCCCAGGAATAATGGGACCTTCGGGTCCACCTGGCAAGGCAGGGCCTCCTGGTAACCAAGGAATCAGAGGCGACAAGGGTAACCGAGGACCGAAGGGTCACATTGGCGATACGGGGCCAATGGGATTGAAAGGTGATCAAGGCGAAGTTGGCAAGCAAGGTCTGCCAGGTCCAATTGGACCACCTGGACCTAAAGGAGATATGGTATCTACGCATTAAGATTTTAATAAGATTTTATACGATGTTAAACTTAAGATATTTATTATGATTACGCTAATTATCTCATTTCAGGGACCCATAGGACCTCCAGGACTAAAAGGAGACACCGGACCGATAGGGCCAGCAGGACTCGAAGGCCCACTTGGACCAAAGGGCTCAACGGGACCAGAAGGAAGGCCAGGTTCCCCTGGGCCGCCCGGAACCCCTGGACCACCGGGCCCGCCTGCTCCAACGCCACAGATACCTCCTGAACTATTCACATCATACACCAGAAGACGCCGCAGTGTAGAAATGCAGTCTGTGGAGTCTGTTACTGAGGATAATTTCGACGAAGGTAAGGTTCACCTTTCGTACCAAGTGGTTTTCGACTGAGTCTACTACTGTGAGTGTCGGGAAATTTAACTATTTTTATGCTCTTAAACAGCATCCACCTCGCAAATATCTACACACTACTACCACTGCCTCCTTTTTAACAATGTTAAGAAGAACCACAGTCAAGTACGGTGATTTTGCTATTGTTTCCAAATATATTAATTTTCCTTTTTATCCAAAATAACAAGTCATTAGTCCCAACTGGTATTTAGCGGAGAAAAGAATTATGATTCATGTTCAATTAAATCTTCAGCTTCACAATACTTATATTTTCTCCATAAACTTACTCAACAGAGGAAGACATAGAATGGGTCAAAGAAGTCATGACAGGCGTCCTGGCCGCGCGAGGGGCTCTTGAGGCTATGAGGAGGCCTCGAGGAAGCAGGAGCTATCCGGCACTGTCTTGTCGTGACCTCAGGACTTCGCACGTTAATCTTACTGACGGTAAGAACTTAGAAACAACATATAACTTGTAATAGATCATTTTGGTTTACATATTGTATGTAGGTACCTACTAAGTTACCTACTTGTCTAATGTGGCAAACAATCGGATAGGATAGGATCGATGTCATAGGTAATATGAGCAAAGGGTAAGATGAATAACAGCTCTTTGTAAGGTCAAATTACTAAGGACATATTCTTCAATAAATGAAACAATCGAGAAGATTGCTCTACACTCGTGAGCAATAAACTGGAATCTCTACATCGCGCATTGCTCAAAACATTTTTTTTACAATTTCTATGCAATGAACTGTGGGTATGAATTGTGGTTATCATTTGAAAGGTAATTTTGTTAGCTTTCAACCTCTTTCAATATAAACACCAAATATTTATTCACCTTATGTCATGGAACGTACCTAAAAAGAAAAGACATCAAATTTAACCCTTAAAAAGTGGGTGTTTATAAATATTGGTCATTAGTCCAATGTTTCACGACACTGGGAACACTGAAGTTAAAAAAAATGGAATCCAAATCTATAGAAGCCGCTCAAGTCGTCATCCTAATCTAGCAAGGGTTGTCCAAGCGTATTAATGCTCGACAGCTTCATCTGAGCCAGTCTTGTGTCTCGAAGGTATACAAGAGGTTCAGGGAGACCAGGATCTGGACGACAGCGATGCACTTCCGTGAAAGTTGACCGATTTATTGACACCTCTTCTCTCCGAAATCGAAAAAGTGGAAAGAGGAAAGAGAAGCCTTTGCCATGCAGTTTAAAGACACATACTGAAATTAATTAATAATAATAAACCAAACCAGACGTACGATTTTTAATATTGGTAAATATTTACATCTTCCATAGGATACTACTGGATAGACGCTCGTGGCGGTGCCACCGGTGGAAGGCCAATAAAAGTGTACTGCAAGGGCCATAGCACCTGCGTGTACCCAGACGAAAGGGAACCAACTATCTTCGCCGCTGATGCCACAGCCCACAAGTTCTCGCAGTCTGACAACGGCTACAGGGTAAATTATATCTTAGAATGTTTATTGCAGTTATAAATATTCTAACATACATTTAGATTACATTTATTTAGTTATGACATTAATATTGATTGGCAAAAACATTGATTTTCAGCTTACATACGATGGTGAAGGATCTGGTGCAATACAGCTTCGATTCTTGAGATTGCTGTCAAACGGTGCCAGGCAGAACTTCACATACTCCTGTGTGAATACCAAGGCTCCACAGAGGTATATTATACATATATCTACCTTGTGTTAAAATTCAACTCTTTAATTGTTCGGTATTAAAGTTCAGCATCCAATAAGATTGTACTTAGAGGTTTACTAAGACATTCTCAACTTTGTTTCAGATCCGACATCCCAGCCGATTTGGCCAGGAAAAACAACCTTAAGCTTTTCGGTTACAACTCCGTGGAATTCAGAGAACCACAACTGATAAAAGACGAATGCAAGGTTATTATTTTTTTTTACTAAAAAATTATCCACAAAACAAGGAAGTGCTTAGCTTAAGATAATTACCTTATGACGTCTTTAAAACGATATCTGCTTTATGTTTCAGGAAGGAACCGGTGAAATTGTGCTGGAAATAAAGACATCCAGGACAGATAGACTGCCAATCAGCGATTTCCAACCTCTATCGTTCGTTGATGCTGAACACCAGTTTACGTTCACTCCAGGACCAGTTTGTTTCACATGATATTTGCGCATGATACTTGTTGAAGACTTTTGTAAATAAGGACAGATTTAACATTATGTAGGTACTTAAGAGTGGACCTTTGTAAATATTGTAAATAAATGTTGTGACGACCTTAAGTTTACGTTCATTTTAATTAAGATCAGCTTTTGGAAGCAGTAGAACATTTAGAGTAGAGACCAAATAAACATCTTGTTGAACCCAATAGGAGAAATCTCTTAAAAATAATACTCATTAAAATCCTATACTTAATTATGTTTATCCGGGACACTTGAATTTGTTATGACACTGCAATAAACCGTCGTTTATTTAATACTGTCCACATTATTTAACTAAACACACAAATGATGTTCCTAAGTCAAAAGATGCTTGACACCTGAGTGAACGACTGCTTGCAAATTCATATTCCCAATCTCATATCAACTCTCGGTATTTACAGATTTCAGAAAACTTTACTAACTTAAGACGGTAACACGAATATGCCTCATAAAGTCATAACCCCTATAAGGTTATAGCTGAAGACATTAATATCAACATTGAACGACTAGTCTTGTTCAGATTAGGTTTGCCTAATGGCACAATTAGGTTTCAGAACGGCAGAACCAACCCGTAACGAAGCATGTCTAAACCACATCTTCACCAAGATTAAGAGAAAAGTTGAGTCTATTGCACGTGGGTCACGCTAAAACTTTTTAGAAAATGTAAAAATGGAATTATGTAGAAGCATGTTAATATTATTATTGTTTTTCGAAGTAGTCTCCGTTCCATTCTAAACAACGTCGCATGCAATGGAACCAATGACTGAAGCAGTGCCCACTCTTCTTTAGGGATCTATTCCACGTATTTTTCAAAAGCGGCCACGGCATCTTCAGGGTTCATCAAACGAATTCAGCTAAGTGTATATTTTACTTTTGGAAATAAATAAAAGTCAAAGGTGCCAGTTACGGCTCATTAACTCCACACCTTCGATAGACAAATCTTCGAATAGAAAGACAGAAAAAAAGAAAAAGTATTTAATTGCCACAAAACCACATACATAATTTTATTTTACTTAAACTAAACCCTAAACGATAGTGTTAGTTGTTCTTAAATTATATTAGTAAAGACACGTTTAAACAATAAGAAAAAAAGTAACAAAAGTGTGAGTTGGTATTAATAAAGTATTGAAGATAGTGTAGTGTAGTGTAGTGTAGTGTAGTGTAGTGTAATGTAGTGTAGTGTAGTGTAGTGTAGTGTAGTGTAGATGCATGTCGTGGTTGTGGCAAAAGGGCTTCCACTCAGCATAGTGCAGTGCCGTGGGGGACCCACAGCACGGCGCTGATTTCAAATTGACCGAAGACTTATGGGGAATGTCTGTCAAAGTGTGCACGTCCATAATTGAGACCATAGCACCATACTTGGCTTTAATATTCAATTTATGTGTAGACCAAGGAGTCTTTCCGGATATAATGAAATATAGTAAGGTTATACCACTTTTTAAATCCGGTGACAGTAAAGATGCCAATAATTATAGACCTGTATCCGTATTGCCGGTTTTCAGCAAGGTATTTGAAAAAGTGATGCTCAATCAAATGCTCATTCATTTTAACATCAATAAAATCTTACACGATCAACAGTATGGGTTTACCAAAGGTCGTTGTACGACTGACGCTGGTGTCACAATGTTAAAACACATATATACAGCGTGGGAAGAGGCGCAAGATGCCATAGGAATCTTTTGTGACCTCTCCAAGGCATTTGATTGCGTAAATCACGAAACCTTGCTCCTAAAACTAAAACATTACGGACTAGGTAATCTTGCTCTCAGTTTAGTGAAGTCGTACTTAAATGACAGACAGCAGCAAGTTCAAATAAACGGTGTTAATTCAAGGGGTTTAAAAGTCAAAATGGGGGTACCACAAGGCTCAATATTGGGTCCTTTCCTCTTTTTAGTGTATATTAATGATTTACTCCATCTTTTAAAAAACCAACCAAAGATGGTGTTATTTGCTGACGATACGTCCTTAATTTTTAAGATAGATAGACGTTCTACAAGTCTTGACGACGTAAATAATGCGCTACAGCAGGTCCAAAATTGGTTCACTGCGAATAATTTAGTATTAAATGGGAAAAAAACTAAGTGCATCAGATTTGCTTTACCGAATGTCAAAAGTAATACTTGCGACATAGTATTGGACAAAGAGAAACTTGAATTCGTCGAAGACACGGTTTTCCTAGGGATCACGCTTGACTCAAAGCTACAATGGGGTCCTCATTTAACATCTCTTGCAGGACGGCTAAGTTCAGCAGCATATGCTGTCAGAAAAATCCGTCAATTTACTGATATAGATACCGCGAGGCTGGTTTATTTTAGTTACTTTCATAGTATAATGTCTTACGGTATCTTATTATGGGGACGAGCTGCAGACATCGAGTCTATATTTATTCTGCAGAAAAGAGCCATCAGAGCCATATACCATCTTGGTCGGCGCGATTCCCTAAGGGAACTGTTTAAGGATATTAACATCATGACGGTACCTTGTCAATACATATACGAAAACATTATGTATGTTCGGAAAAATATTCATCTTTTTAATAAGATTAGTGATAGGCATAATTTTAATACTAGAAATAGGAATAAATTAGATCAACCCCGATTCAGATTGGCTAAAGTACACACTTCTTTTATGGGATATTGTATTAAGTTTTATAATAAAATACCACGTGAGATTCTCGAACTGAATGAGAAAAAATTTAAAACATGCATAAAACGCACTCTATGTAGACAGGCATATTATAAACTGGAAGATTATATCCTTGATAAAAATGCTTGGCTAAATGCCGGTCCTGCTCCACAGCCTCAGCCGCTTGGTTCCACTAGTTAGGTTTTATATTTGGAAGAGATGCTCACCCTCTTTTATGTCTAATAATAATACTATTCCGCATAATCTTATATTATGTTTGGAATAAACTTTTCTTTTTCTGTATTTTCAGATTGATATTCATAGTTTTATATAATTTAGAAGCAATTTTTATTTCAAGTTCTGTAAATGTGAGAACCCTGGACCATTATGTTAATAGATAGTTTCCTTGTTTGACATGAAATAGCAGGGGCAGTTGAGGGTGTGTCATGCTCACTCCAATGTCTCGCTGATGGTGGCGCGTGTATCGGATCATTCAGTTCCCTTCAAAATGGTTGAGCTGAATGGTGCTGATGCACGCGTCATGTTCGTGAACGGGCGCCGTCAGTGGAGACTGGTCATCCCTTGGTTGCCACTGCCTCATTTTAATATTTCATACTATAAATTGTTTTTTTTCTTTCTTTACATTGTTCTCATATATAGAAGCAACAAGGTTTATGTAACCAGGATTTTTGTAAACATAAAATGATTTAAAAGAGTGTCCGTGGAGTTTCTTGCACGTTCTTCTCCATAGAGATCTACGCTTGCGAACGTGCAAATAGCTTCATGTTTTTGACGGACTGACTTTGACAATTCAAAAGTACCTGATAATGGTTTATTTGAAATAAATGCTTTGACTTTTGACTTTTGACTTTTGAAAGGAAACATCCATTGCGCAGATTATCTTTTGGTTTCGGGTTCGTAACAAAATATCCAGCTTTCATAACCCGTCATGATGTCATAATTTTATCATTATAACACAAAAAATAAAAATTAAAGCATGGGTACGAAATTATATCTTTTTTTTTTTTTAATTTCAAATAAGTATCACAAATTCTTATTTTAAAAAAAGTTATATCATACATTACCCACTCCATACGATGAGTAATCGTTACAACGTAAGAATGATCGAGTACATGATGAAAAATAAGCCCTACTTAAGAACAAATCATGCCCACACTACACAATAGAATTTAAATTTTATCTTAAAGTTTAGCACTTATAAAATCAATAGTACAAAAAATCACAATGTCTAGTGTAGGGCCCGATTATCTGTTGCATTTAGAAAATAGAGATCAAAATATGGATCACTCAGATCGCCATTTCTACATATTTTCAACTTTCGTTTGCTCTTAAACCAGTTCGTTTATTGTAGCGATTTTTGTTTTACACATTCAATCTAAAGTCATTTTCATGTCATTCAGTCAGTAAATTCAAAGATCAGACAGTCTGCGCGTGTGTGGATTGAGTAATCTAAATAAATTGCTATAACTTTATTAAATGGCGTTCAAATGAATTGAAAATTTGTTTATATTTTACAAATTCTTTACTAAAATTTTAAATTAAAATGAAGACCAGGAAGGCTGAGAATTCGGAAATATGTGTAATGGCGAATATGTGGAATGGAGAATATTGACAATATTTTTACTTCACTCGAACTTTTTAAAAAGATATTTCAATCCACACGCACATGTTTCGGCTGTGCGTTGTCTGTCAGTTAAGCATAGTTTACACGGAGCCAACACTGGCTGCCAATAAGACTGGCAGCCAGTGCTGGCTTGGTATTGGCCTTGTGTAAACAGTTTTTCATGCCAAGCCAGCGCTGGCTGCCAACGCTGGCGAGAATAGAGCGACCGTCTATTTTTCTAGCCAGTGACCTCCGCCCGCATACCCTTCGACCCCCGCGCCAGCGTTGCGGACACGTGTAGACGAGTCTCGCCAGTCACTGGCGAACGTCCGTACGGTGTGTGTTCTTTGTTGTTTTATTTGGAATTTCTGCGACAAAATGCCGAGACAATTCAACGAAGAGGATACTTTGAAATTCGTACAACTTTATAGAGAGCACGAATGCTTGTGGGATAAGCGTTGCGATGCATACAAAAATAAAGAAATGCGCGCTTCGGCACTAGAACAACTTCGTGTAGGAATGAATATAGAAGAACTGACTCTCGATGAAGTTAAATCAAAAATCAAAAGTATTCGAAATACGTACTACCTACTTGGAACTCGACAAAATCGAAAAATCTACAAGATCTGGGGCTGGGGGGAGCGTTTATAAGCCAAAGGCAAAATGGTTTGATGAATATGATTCGTTTGTAAAGCCGGTTTCTATGAGGAGAAAAACCATAGTAAGTAAAATCACATTATTATTTATTTTAAACGAAAATTACATTTAAGCAAAATTATAAATCCACTTAAAGACACACGCATACTACAACAAAAGAAGCTCGTGTATTTGTCCGTTTCAATGTTGATTTTCGAAGTCGATTGTTAATGTATGCTATTTAATTGCCAAGGAACTCTTCCTTCGCTATTAAACATATTTTTTAAAACTTCTCTTTTCTCTCTTGCTATTTCTGCTGAATGATTGCTACCTTGATTGCCAATACTCTGTAGGGCATGTATTTGGCTCCTCCATGAACCGGGCTGAATATTTCCCTGTTCATCTTCCCTATCAACACAAGTAGCGGTGATGTATGAATTTGATTTCTTTCGTAGCCAATTATGAAGGGCACAACAAGCACAAACGATTGCATCTACTGTTTTCAAGTTAGTTAGTATTGGCTTTTCTAATACCCGGAATCTACTAACTAAGATTCCAAATACATTTTCGATTATCCGTCTTGCCCGAGATAACCTGTAGTTAAAAACTTTTTCTTCTGTACTGAGGTTTACACCTGGATACGGCTTCATGAAATAAGTCTTTAGTGGAAATGCCGCATCTCCTACGATGACTCCGTTGTCAGGTAATAAGTTATTTTCCAGGTCTTGGTATATAGAACAATTCTTAAAAACTCCTCCATCAGATGCGCTACCACACGCGCCGACATCTATGTACGAAAAACAGTAGTCGTGATCGGCAATAGCTAACAATACGACGCTGCTTGTTTTTTTATAATTGAAGTATAAACTTCCACTTTTAGGAGGAGCTTTAATTGTCACATGTTTTCCGTCTATAGAACCATAACATAAGGGGAAATTCCATCGTGTTTTAAATCCCCTTTCGATGTTTTTCCATTCTTCTGCGTTTGGTACCTGTAAAAAAAGGGTAGTAATTAAAGCGGTCTATTTAATACCATTTTAGTCACAACAAAAAAATCTATAACATTACAATTACATACATTAATTTATTTTGTTTAATTACAGGATAACATGGATACCCCAAATAGCAATGAATCAGGATTATCGAATAGCAATGAACCAGGACCATCGTTGGTTCCATGAGGTTCAATGAGTCTGCAGAAGAGACACCTCGATTTACCCCACCCACAAAACCTAAGCGGAGCAAGTTATCACAGATATCTAACATGATAAATGACTTAAGGGAAATTAACGACAACACACGCGACTAAGAAACAGATCTTGACCTATTTGGAAAAAGCGTCTCGGCACAATTAAAAAAATTTACAGAGGAACAGGCAGTCATTGCTAAGGAAAAAATACAGAGTATATTGACTCAATGCATGCTCACAGATATACGAGCCAAGAATGCGTATCAAGTGCAACAATCGGTTCAGCAATCGCAAAATACGCTACCTACTAATTGGAATTCTACACAAGTTCTTCCGTCCTACATAGTACCCCAATACTCTCTGACAACACCTACAATCTGCCCTCCTCCAGAGTCCAGTCCATCGACATGTTCTTCTTCGTGTTCCCAGTTTACTACTAATGTCATATCCCCAGAAACTCCATATAATTATGACAGTTACGGCGAAAGCGTAGACAACAGTGATGCCATTCAACAAGCCTTCAATAACGCTTAATATTAATATATATGTTTGTTGTATTTTGTAATAATGTGTGCCTTATTATTTCAATTTTAAGTAAATAAATAAACACTTACCTTAATAAACTGTTTTAATACTTCATAAATTGTTCGACAAACTTCTGGTATGAATTGTGATATAGATGGTTTAGAAACACGGTAAAAATGACTCAAGCTTCGATAACTCATTCCAGATGCTAAGAACGATAACGTTACTTCTAATTTTATTTTTGCTGGTAATGCATCTCTCATCAGAGTGTCTTGGCGCTGAATCGAGCTCTGTATAAGCGAAAGCAACTNATACATTTTCGATTATCCGTCTTGCCCGAGATAACCTGTAGTTAAAAACTTTTTCTTCTGTACTGAGGTTTACACCTGGATACGGCTTCATGAAATAAGTCTTTAGTGGAAATGCCGCATCTCCTACGATGACTCCGTTGTCAGGTAATAAGTTATTTTCCAGGTCTTGGTATATAGAACAATTCTTAAAAACTCCTCCATCAGATGCGCTACCACACGCGCCGACATCTATGTACGAAAAACAGTAGTCGTGATCGGCAATAGCTAACAATACGACGCTGCTTGTTTTTTTATAATTGAAGTATAAACTTCCACTTTTAGGAGGAGCTTTAATTGTCACATGTTTTCCGTCTATAGAACCATAACATAAGGGGAAATTCCATCGTGTTTTAAATCCCCTTTCGATGTTTTTCCATTCTTCTGCGTTTGGTACCTGTAAAAAAAGGGTAGTAATTAAAGCGGTCTATTTAATACCATTTTAGTCACAACAAAAAAATCTATAACATTACAATTACATACATTAATTTATTTTGTTTAATTACAGGATAACATGGATACCCCAAATAGCAATGAATCAGGATTATCGAATAGCAATGAACCAGGACCATCGTTGGTTCCATGAGGTTCAATGAGTCTGCAGAAGAGACACCTCGATTTACCCCACCCACAAAACCTAAGCGGAGCAAGTTATCACAGATATCTAACATGATAAATGACTTAAGGGAAATTAACGACAACACACGCGACTAAGAAACAGATCTTGACCTATTTGGAAAAAGCGTCTCGGCACAATTAAAAAAATTTACAGAGGAACAGGCAGTCATTGCTAAGGAAAAAATACAGAGTATATTGACTCAATGCATGCTCACAGATATACGAGCCAAGAATGCGTATCAAGTGCAACAATCGGTTCAGCAATCGCAAAATACGCTACCTACTAATTGGAATTCTACACAAGTTCTTCCGTCCTACATAGTACCCCAATACTCTCTGACAACACCTACAATCTGCCCTCCTCCAGAGTCCAGTCCATCGACATGTTCTTCTTCGTGTTCCCAGTTTACTACTAATGTCATATCCCCAGAAACTCCATATAATTTTGACAGTTACGGCGAATGCGTAGACAACAGTGGTGCCATTCAACAAGCCTTCAATAACGCTTAATATTAATATATATGTTTGTTGTATTTTGTAATAATGTGTGCCTTATTATTTCAATTTTAAGTAAATAAATAAACACTTACCTTAATAAACTGTTTTAATACTTCATAAATTGTTCGACAAACTTCTGGTATGAATTGTGATATAGATGGTTTAGAAACACGGTAAAAATGACTCAAGCTTCGATAACTCATTCCAGATGCTAAGAACGATAACGTTACTTCTAATTTTATTTTTGCTGGTAATGCATCTCTCATCAGAGTGTCTTGGCGCTGAATCGAGCTCTGTATAAGCGAAAGCAACTCATCAGTTTTCAGCAGTAACCCGCAACGCCAACCTGTACTCAGAAGGATCTTCTAATCTTAGTTGTTTCAGCAACAAGGCAGAAGCTCCAGTTACAGGTCTATCGCTTAACCATTTTCTTATCCAAAGTCGTTTCGCTCCCTTTTTTTGTAATATATCAATCAACTCTTCTCTTAATAGTGCAGAGATATTCCTTAAACATTTCTTTTTCAACAGCCTTTGCCGCGTATTCATTATTTTTCCAAACGTGTGCACACCCGAAGAAAAAATCCGTGAATGATTGGCCGCGTCTACAACAAGGGCCAGGCCAACGCTGGCTTGTCTGCAGACTGGCGCCAGCATTGGCTTCGTGTAAACTCTGCTGGGCCAGGCCAACGCTGGCTTGTCTGCAGACTGGCGCCAGCATTACTGGCTTCGTGTAAACTCTGCTTTACTGTCAGTAACGGAATGTTATGATAAATTTAGGTATTTAGGTTTTAGGAAAATTTATCAGGCCCACAAATGACGTCGTCTTTTGAAACAACGCACCAAACAATCAGACGCATGTAATCGTAAAATAATACACAAAAAGATTTTTCAAGTCTAGAAGACTATTTATTAAAGGTTAAGATTATGGTTCTGATCAAATTTTTAATCATAGGTACCTAACTATTAAAAATAACTTATGAAATTAAAATGAAACTTATGTGCAAACTTAAAATGTTGAATGAAGTAATGAAATAAACACGGTTTAGCGTTAAATGCAATTATTATTTCTATATACATAAAGCTCCATTATTCAACTAGGCTTGACTTCTGAAACAGTATTAGAAGTTCTAAGAAGTACAATTTCAAAAACTGAGAAGTATTTATAATAATAAAAATGATCTAAAAAAGGCATTTCATTTACGACACAATGAGTAGAAAATAATGGTATTTGAATGACCATGCACCTTAAAATCAAAGCTTAGTTTAAATGTGTACTCATATAAACATAAACAAAATATTCCTATTTTATTTTTAGACATCATTTTTTACTAAGACATAATTTTGGGTTACTATGTTTGTGAAGATAACGCTGATGGTCTATTTTCTTCTCTTGAATTTATCTCCAGGTCTTTGTTGACTTCATCAACATCCATAGGACAAACTGTGTCAGCGGCTTTGGTATCATCAGATAGAACACTGACCTCATTCTGAGCAGATTCTTCCTTGGAAGCACTAGGTGCTACTTCTTGTGATGATTCTATAGATATAGATTCAATGGCATTCATTTTCTCTGCAACTTTATTGTCATCTTTAACATCATCATCATTAGTACTATTTCCTACTACACTAGGTTTATCAACACTACTTACCTTTTTAGGTACACTTGGTTCTTCAACAAGTTTTTCGGGTTCATCAAAAACAGTCGCAATTGTCTCTTTGTCTATGACTTTTTCGGCTTCATCGATAACACTCCCAACAATAGTTTCATCAATTGAAATGAGATCATCTCTAAGATTAATACACGCCCCCTCAGCGGAGGAAGGGCCCTTTTCATGGCTTCCACCAGTTTCTTCATCTGATGACGCAAGTAATATATTTTCAACTGCCTCACAATATTCGTTGTTGTTTGATTTACTGTTTGCTTTCTTAGTATCAGAAGTCTTCGTGTGCTTAGTATCATTTGCGAAAGATGGTTCTTCAATAATGGAACAGTGTTTTTCTATTCCAACAATGACAGGCACTTTACTTTCATTATTTGGCTGATAGTATACAGTTTCTAAATTTTCAACAGGTCCTACTGTATAATCCTCTTTTTCAGCCTCACTTTCTGAATAACTTGAATTTTCGATACTGATGATATCACTTAATTGCTTTTTAGTGTCACTGCCAGATTCTATAGAACCAGAAACTGCTACAAGACTATCAGAATCCGAAGATCCGAGTGTTGAACTTTCAGCTTCATTACATGAGTGCAATTTCTGCAATAGATGGAGCTCATCTATGTCTGACTCTACACCATTGCTTTCCATTGTGTCACTACTAAGAGAAAGTGTTTCTGTAGGATCATGAGAGTCTTTGACACGATTATTTTGAGATTCCTCTAAAATTTCACCAGAATCTTTCTTATTTTTTGTTGCATCAGTTTCCTTATTTGTTACTAATTCCTTGTTTACTTTAGGTTTTTTAGTTTCTCTTTCAACCTCGGGTTCTCCAGATGGTTGATTTTCTTTTCCTTCACTCGGCCCTTTGGATATTTCCTGTATTAGTCTTTTCAACCTTTCCTTCCTCTTACATTTGTTTTCTAATGAAGCACTTTCATCATTGGCTTCTTCTTCTTCACTCTCAACAGGTGATTCTTCCGCTTCTTTATCCCCAATTTCTACAGCTTCTAAGTTGAGTTGGTTCTGTCTGTCTGCATACCTGAAGTAACATTTGCTCGTTAGTAGATTAGTCACACTAGAAGAATCAAAGTGATAAATTTAACAACATCAAAAAACTGGGAGAAACCTCAACTTTGAGTTAGCTTCATATCATCATCATTATATCAGCAGAAAGACATCCACTGCTGGACATAGGCCTCCTTTGAACATTTATTCTTAATTCATTCTTTGTTCATTTAGCTTTTTCCCGCGACTTCGTACGCACGTATCCCGTTTTATCCCATTCCTGTAGGAATGTCCCGTACCCGTATAGCCTTGTCATTTTTGGTGTACAATCAAGACTAACAAATAGCGTTCGCAGAGCGGGCCCGCCGGTAGGCAGGACTAAATGATTAGGAAATATAAGTGATTGAAACAATACTTACTTATTAAATATTTCAGTCTCCTTATTCTTTGCAAATTTTTTATTTTCGTCAAGCTTGCATTTCAGCTGCTCGTTATTTTCTGCAGGGTCTACTTCCATGGCAATCCTTGACACAGCTAGTCTCCATTCATTGTCTTGTCTACGTCTTTGAAGTTTCCTGCCACATCTCGTGAATAAGTCTCGAGCTAATAAAGAAAGAGTTTGTATTTAATAAATGGCATGTAGAAAATCACTACACAGACTAAGTGAGAGCGCACTAAGTGTGTAGTTAATATTTTGATAATTTATAATGGGAATTATATTTTTTGTCACCAAAGTTTAAAATTGGCATCAACTTGTATAACTTGTAATTAATATATCTACCGCCACGAAATATTTTCATTCTCAGATAAATAAAAAGTGTCGCCAGGTATGAATTGCCAACTTAATGTCAATATTTTATGTAAGAGATGAATTATCAAAATAATAGGTTTATCCCTTGAATAATAGCTTCGTACTCAAAATGGTACATGCAAGTCAAAATCGTCAGATTACGACTGGGTTTTATTTGTTACTTTGTCACTATACAGTAGTTACAATTTATTTCGTTCTTTTTTCAAAATTATACTATTTGTTACCAATCTAATAGTTCAGTTTATAAATTTAATGAAAAAATTATCAAAGGGGCGGAGCCAAATTGACACGCTATGAAAATTTAAATAATATAATAATAACGCATTGAATATAATAATATGCCACTTAAAAATATGAAATGTTGTCAATTATCATTTTTAGTTTTTAGTAATTATCCGTTTGGGAACTTAGGGCACCCGACACTGATTAGGTTAGGTTCCTTTAAACCCTGCAGGCAGAAATAGTCGCCGCCGCCGTTCCTTGGTCACTACCGCAATTTAACCGAAAGTAGTTTAATTTTTATGATAATACAGTTATCAGGACAAACCTATTATAATAAATCCAAACCTGGTTATATGATGCTTGAAAATATATCCCCATGATTATATGTGATTTACTATGGAATTGTTTTTAACTACATTTTGGTGACAGATGTACTATTTGGGTACTAGGGTTTGTACCCAAATAGTACATCTGTCACCAAAATCTGTCACCATATTTAAGAAAAACAAAACCAATTAAATTGTTGATAGCTTAAATCATACCCATTTATAATGGCTACTAGAAATTGTTATGTAATACCTTCTTCCATAATATCAGCTTCATTCCAGCACAATTTATCTTCATCATTAGCGTCTCTAACACAACGGAGAACATCGTGAAAATCAGGAAAAGGCAGTGGTGTTCCAATGGGAACTTTCTTATTGATCCACTTTTCAAGCCGTTTCGCCGGCCCCGATGGCTGTCCTGGACGCGCGTCCAGTACAATACGAGGCTCTGACGGCATTTTTGTATTTGTCAACTGACAAAATTTCGCGTAAACGCGCACCATTCGCTCTTTGTACCTTGAACGAAATAAAAGATATTAGTTTGTTTTTATTATGTTAGCATTCATTCTTGACTCTTGACATTTCTCGGTACCCTGAGGACCTTGATTCTCGGAAGGCGTACGAGGGGCCGAAACCCCATACCCCTCGTACATTAATTGCTGAGTGCTGCATTAATCGTTATAAATTGCCATCTCATATTTGGCTTTTATATGTCAGTTCTTGTCCACTATAGACATACAAACATGATGGAGCAACAAATGGTAATATTACTATTTTTACACCCCAAATAATTGGCCAGTTTGGCTGAATTTAAATAGGAGTAACCCAAAGGTATACAGATTTAGCAACTCCGAGAAAGTGTCCAAATGTTGTTTTTTTGTACATATGTATTTATAAAGAATGATCTAGAGTAAAACATTTTTAATTTTTAATAGATATATAGACAATAAGTCTGAAACTGCCAATCCAACTTGAACAAGTATGGTGATGAGTGCTAGTGTCTTCTCGGTATCAGAAGAGGCCTTTGTCCTGCAGTGGCTAAGTTGTATATAAATCTTCATTAATTTTAACTAGATGAGGTAGGTGTTTCATAGCTGACTACCCTGAGAAGAAACACCAAAACAAGTTCAGAGGTCAGTTTCTTTTAAAATCCATACTATGGAAAATATGTAATAGTTAAATTGAGAACCTACATGGTTAATGTCTGAACTGGACTATTGAGAAAAGTACCACATACATTAAAGTGGACCTGTCCAAACAGTGCAAGCATTTGTCAGGTATTGCATAGCTCAACTTAGAACTTTAAGGAGCAGTCAGGACAGTTGCAGGCTAGAATTTGTTTAATACCTTTCAGTTAACAGATATACAGAGTCATCATCATCATCAAAGTCAACCTCTTGCTCTTCTAGTTTCTGAATAGCTCTGTGAAGTTTCTTGATGGTCTTCTCTAGCTTACGTATCTGTCTTTGGCGTTTAGCATCATATTCACTCTCTTCTGCAAATGTAAACTTTTCTGGCTCTGAAGAAAAATATATAATTTATTATGATGATGTCCTATGAGTACATTATAGTGTGGTATTGTTATTAGGACACATTTTATTTGTGTAATCATAGTCTAATAAAAAAAAAACTTAATACTTCTAGGCTTTTCTGAGACAAAGGGTCTTGACAGACTGACAGATAGACAGAGGACAAAGTGATCTTATGAGAATTCCATTTTTCCTTTTGAGGTATGGAAACCAAACAAAAAATAAATATGCAAACCTTCTGATTTATTCTCCAAATTTACTTTCTGTGATTTGGCAATCTTCCTTTGCATGTTTAATTCATCAACAATATCTTTTATGTACAAATACATCCTTTCAGGGCATGCATTCATTGCAAGAATTTTACTTGCAACCATATCAACAAAGTCCTCGGATTCTGTATACTCTTTTGGAACTTGTCTATAGTATGCTTTGATTTTCTTTTCTACTATTTTCTTCATATCCTCTGAGTTTTCCAATCGCAAACAATTATCTATGAAGCTTTGGTACACACTATGAAATTCACTTTGGGCACTACTACTTGAAGTCTCAATTTCATTTTCTTTTGTTGCTGTGGAATTAGTCTTTTGTGCACTTCTTTCTGAAGAATTTGTTTTTTCGGCACTATCATGTTTCTTACTTGACTCTGGAACATCCTCGACACTAACAATACTAACTTCTTGAAAGTCAATGTTCTTATCTTTGTCTTTGCTATTTGTTTCTAAGCTAACTTCAAATGGAAAATCAATTTCAATTTCTACAGTTTTCCCACTCATATTTTCACCTTCTTTGGGATACTCCAACTTTTTCTTACTGTTACGTTCTTTAGTATGAGTTTCTTCGTCATCGCTCCCACTGGGAGATGCATTCTTATCAGCTGTCGCCTTAACAGGGCTATCATCTATAGTGATAGCCAGTTCAGCACCTATTTCACAAGTCCTTTTGTTCAGTGGTTTTATGGGACTGTCTTCTATAGTTATTTCAATCATGGTAGGGGGCTCTGGCTCTGCATTATTCTCTTGCTCTAATGTAGGTTCCTCTGTTTGCTCCTCAGGTCTTAAATACCAAGCAGGACTTGAAGTAATAGGAGAGCCTTCATCATCATCTAATTCCACAGTTGGGAGTTCAGTAACTTCTATATATTTTTTATTGGGGTTTAACATTTGTCTTGCACTTTTCATATAAATTATAGGTTGATTAGAGGACTGAATTGTTTTCTTTACAGTAATGCTTGGCGGCAAACTATTGAGAGATTTATTGTCTTGTATTTTAATGGGTTTCATCAAAAGTGGAGTACCACTACTTAGATTAGAAGTGTCCAATGGTTTTATATGAAAAACATTGGGATGGGATGTGGAAGGTTTTTGTATTTTTACAGGTTTCATTACTTTGAGATGTGGTTTCATAATATTCTTATGTATGATCTTGCCATTGCTTCCACTTTTGCTTGCAAATGGATTGGTTACAATGCTGAGAGCTTTTGTAGTGGTTGTCCGTTTCTTAGCAAATGGTACTGCTTGTACTAAAGTTATTTCTTTTGGTGTAATAACATTTTTATCAGCTGGTATTCCTTTTGGTAGTACTTTTCCTACAGGTACTCCTTTTGCTGCAGGTGATATCCCTTTTACTTTTGGTACTCCTTTCATTGCAGGTGCCCCTTTTGATGCGAGTACTGATTTTCCCAAGGTGAGTTTAGAGGGTCTTATTGTAACTTCATGTATTTTTCTTGGAATACACACCATTGCATTTGGCATTGGTTTACTCTGAAACAAAACAACTCATTTAGCTCAATAATCTCGGTTTTAAAGGAAAATAATAACTGTTTGACGTAAAACTTCAAACCTTCTTCGGCACCGGTTCTGCCTCGTCGTCCGAAGACCCCAATTCTATCACATCCTGACTTGCCATCTTGTATTGAATGTTAAGTACCAACAAGATTTAAGTATTATATCTCGTACTCACATTGTATTGTAAGTATATGAGTCAGGTGTACTAATAATTATAAAGAAACTATACAACAACAGTTTGTTGCAGCATTCGCATAAATCTCAAAAATTACTCTAACACACAACGACACATCGAAACGAAAATGTTTGACAAATTGTTAAATCGGAGTTGCCACTTGCTGATGCCCAAAAACATACTTTTATGCTCGCAGATTGCTAAGTGTCCATCTACAGTTTAGCAGATTATGAGGCTGTCTATAATAATAAGTTGCAAACTTATTTAATTTTTGAAGCTTAAATTGCAGTCTAGTAATGAAAGAATGGTGCAAGCGAATCAATTCTCATGTTGATAAAGCTGTTGCTTTATCAACATGAGAATTGTATATATATATACTGTAGGGAGAGCATCACTATACGAAGTCACAACCATAGACTAATGTGGTCCACAGAATACATAATGTCAACTTTAGACCTCAATCACAACAACAAACAAAAACCCAACAATAAGCAAAATCTTGTCAAAACCGAGGTTTCAAACCGACCGAAAGAACAACGTTTATAAAAATCTTACAAATACTGAAAAATTCTAAATCTTTGACCATTTTTAACCGATTTCTTTAGCATTTTTATTTAAACACTAGGCATTCTGTATCTGCAGTTGAAAAAAATGAGAAAAATCTATGCTGGGCTCTGATTGGTCAAACTTTTCAGAATTTATTTCTTAATTGCAAGCTTGCCAAAGTTGCCAATTAAATAAAAGAGTTATTTTATTTACAAATTGCAATCTGCCTAAATTGAAGTTTCGTACAAAAATTTAAGCTGTCAAAATAGATCGTGGTTTTATTTCTAATAATTTCTATTTTATCGATTAGTTAGGACAATGATTAAACTTTTTTCATTAAAACAACAAAAGAAAGATGAGGAAGGCTCAGCAAGAGCTGGAGGTTCACAGAAAAAAGCATCAGCCGCTCAGTTGCGGATTACAAAAGGTAAAGTTCAGAAAATAGAACAATTTACGCGTTGTGTTTTCATTGTTATTTTAATTCTACTGTGAAGAATTCATATACACAAGCTAACGATGCCCTATGTTTGGTTATCAGTGAGTTTAAAGTTAGGGGGTATTCCATTAGAAGCACTAAAATCATTCCTCAGACTTCCTTGTTATGATATTGAGGCAAAATTTCACAACTGTACTTGCTGAATACAGTGTTTACAACATCTTCGCCTAATTATTATAACATAAAATATTTTACTTTCAGATTTGAATGAATTGAATTTGCCCAAGACATGCAACACAGAGTTTCCAGATCCAGATGATTTACTTAATTTCAAACTTATCATATGCCCTGATGAAGGATTCTATAGAGGCGGAAGATTTGTATTTAGTTTTAAGGTAATTTTGACAGCTTGACAGAAATGAAATCTTGTTACCAAAATATTTTGGTAATCCTCAGTCTATTTTATGTTTAATATGGCATCAAGTCAGTACAAGTTACCGATATAAAACTAGTAACATTACTTATAATTATCCCGTTTTTCCCTTTCCCGTATAGCCTATAGCATTTCTCATGAATCATATACAAAAAAAAAATCCAAATCCAACTGGTAGTTCTGGAGACTAGAGCATTCAAACAAACATTCAGCTTTATTATAATGGTATAGATGTCTGTAGATCATAGAAACTCGAGTTCATTTTATTTTTCCTCCTCACGAAAACCTGTGTGACAAATGGGATGATCCTAACCATGTCCTGCCTGATGTTAATTTCCATGATTCATTAATATCTATTGCTACATTTTCAGGTAGGACCAAACTATCCTCACGAGCCTCCCAAGGTGAAGTGTGAAACAGCGGTATACCATCCCAACATAGACCTGGAGGGCAATGTGTGTCTCAACATCTTAAGAGAAGACTGGAAACCTGTGCTTACTGTCAACTCTATAGTTTATGGACTCCAGTATTTATTCTTGGTATGTGTTATGCTTATGTCATTTTCTTGCACAAACTTTTGATTAATAAGTAAGAATAGGCTCTCTCATGCTCTTAACCTTTTGAACGCCAGAGCATAAATGCATCGGCGTGCCCCCGACGGCAAGCCACAAATTTACCGTACTTTTTGTCATGTATTTGTGACGTTTGGTGTACAGGGCATGCGCTTACTTGTCATCTATACATGACAGTGGCGTTCAAAAGGTTAATGCATCAATTAATCATGATCCCGTTGTGAAAATAGAATGATGCTATCATTTACGTATAAGCCCAGTGTCTTTCTTGCACTAGTATCATGGTGGTATGTATCAGGGTTTGGATTCCCCACTTAGTCCTTATGTTGGACTGTTGTGCACAATCATGTCGGTATCAAGAAGCCTATAGGTTTGATATTAGAACCTGATCATGTCACTGAATAATCATGGAAAAGACTTTCCCTTTGCTTGACACTTAATTACTTACTTAAGAAGTGAATTTCACTGGCCTCGCCTAATATTACTGCACTAGCAGGCTCAAACGCACTTATATTATATGTCCCTGGAAAATATAATATATAATAAGACACGGATATATTGAATTTGGATTGGATTTATTCTATACAAAAGGATTACTTCATAATATATCGAGAAATTATAATCTAATAAAGATTTCTTACAATCTTATAGAGTCTGTAATTTTCCAGTGACATAATATACACAGCAAAAAGCAAAATCAACAAAATGTACATGTTCCTTCCTTTGCTTCAGTCTCAGTTAAACTTGGTTTGCAGTTTACCTTTTTACAAAAATAAAAATGACTCACAGTGCTAATAGTACCCACTCAATGTATTACTCATGGTCATGGACTTATTGGTTATGCTTTGAAATACCCTAATTAAGGATCTCAAGTTCTTCACTGTGTTGGCACTGGCACGGCTAAATGGATTCTAAAATGATACTGAATTTATATGAATCTTTCAACCTATGTTGAGGCAGGCGACTTGCGTGGTTCCTATGGTTCCTAGGCAGCTAGGGCATAAAACATAATAAGCAGCATATAATTTCCCTAATGCTGGGACTCCTGAGATGTTAAATGTGAAAGGGAGTAGAGTATAATTTATCATACAGTTGTATCAGTAATATTATAAAAATGGATTGGTTTCCTGGATGTTCAACATGAAATTTGTTACGATTTTGAGGGATGATTCATACCATTGGCATAACATAGTAAAACCTGATAATCAGATTTAGTATTTTCAGGACTTTTATTTCTAATTTTGTTCCTATCTCAATATACAATAGTATAAGAACATGACGCTTCACAAAATCGGCTAGTATAGTAATACAATTGATAAAAAACAATGACTAATCAATTCAAGTGAACACAGATAATGACAAATGGGGCTATAATTGTTAAGTGATGTCATACAATGTTGCATTGGTTTTAAAATACCTAGACAAAAATAGGTACCTATAGATTCAGAAATGAATATCAAAAAAAATAAAAAGTTTTCAGAAGAAGCATTGATACAATACAAAGAAAAAGTATTTTCACAAGCTTGTATTTAAGTTGCCTTGTTAGTTAGGTAGGTATAGTTTAGATTTTGCAGCTGAATTTTAAAACAGTTAAATAGCCAACCTGAAATTTTGCATACATTTTTGGTTTAAATGTATAGTTAGCTAAGATAGGCAATCCTAAATACCAAAGGTGGCGGGCCAATTATTTTCTTTGCATCCCCATATTCCCCATGATATGAGTATCAAATGAAAAGGTTTACTGAGAGGAATACGAAAAAGCTTGGATCGTGGTTATTCATCCAGGCTACAAACCAACCTTTAAATGTAACATAGGTAAGTGTATGGTCCTACGCCAAAATTTCGCCAGAAATGTTTTGGTCTGGCACAAATTGTAGCTTAGCAAACAATACCGCTCAAGTAGATTTTTGTGATTTCTAATTTTTAATTTCATTGGATAGAACTCTTTGTCGCGCATTGAACTGACAGCATTTCACTGGGCGGTCAATTAAACCTAGGCCAAACTTCAAATAGTTCAGCGCCCCATTACATTTGTTACAATAAACTTATCAGTTTTTCCGCTATACTGTAAAATTTGTCAAAATTACTTGAGCGGTATTGTAGGCTAAGCGACGAAATCCAGACTCAGGGCTGAGAATTTCGTAATAGAAATACTCAATAAAACTAGCTGAAACGAGAATTGAACAGTGGACCTTTCATTCAGCCAGTGGCCTTTGCAATCACTAGACCAACGAGGCAACCATCAATACATTGCTCACAATCTATTAAATGTATTTTTTTATTTTGCTTTTGTTTTTTCAGGAACCAAATCCTGAAGATCCTCTGAACAAGGAGGCTGCGGACGAACTGCAAAGCAACAGGAGGCTGTTCGAGCAGCACGTGCAGCGAGCGATGCGTGGCGGATACGTCGGCTCCTCGTACTTCGAACGATGCCTCAAATGAACAACACTACTGTAAATTAATGCTACCAGCCCTATATAAATAAAACAATCTCACTTTAAATTAGAGCATTTACTTATTTATTATTCAACTAAAACAAGTGTGTATTGACATAATTATTTACATGGTCAATGTCGTCGTATGATAAGGGTTTCGTCCTATATTTTTATACATTATTTAACGAATATTTTTTGATTATATTGAAGTGGATGTGCTGGTTTCAAGTGGCAGCCTCGTAGAATTGGAAATTATATAAACCACAAAATTAAATGCGTTTTTGTTTTTATTATTTTAGTTTTAAGTTTGTTGTGTACACAGATGGCGCTTAATGCAGCATTTTACATAAGTTGTAGTATAGATGGCGTTACTTAATGGTCTTATAAAAGTAACCATTCGGAAATTCAATTATTCTGCATTTTAGAAAGAATATGCATCTCCCTCGTCATTGATATGCATGATGGATGGCACAGATAAGCCAGGTAGCAACAAAGTTTGCCAACCCACGTTTACTACAAGTTGGACGAGTGAATGGCAAACGAGACGAGGTTAGAGTCGGCTGATCGGCTCAGCGGCGCCGACACAGCGCACAGGGCAACGCCGCCGCCCCACGCGAGTGGCACGAAGTGAGCCGCGATCAAGGGCCGCGTGAGTCAGTCGCCGATAGTCCGACACCGCCTCGGAGCAGCGCCCGAGCGCCTCGCTAGTATCGTATCGTCAGTGTTACTCTGGTCGCCGAGCCACGCGCGCACACCCATCACACAATACGCTTTCTCCACACGGCAGCGTGCTCAAGGCAAAGCTGTTTCGACACGCCACTCGGTTGCGAAAGTCTGCGCGATGATATACAAGTGAGAGCCGCCATCGGACGCCAGGGTAACGCTCATCGCACACGGTGAGCCAGTTTTTCGACGAGAGACATTCGAAACTCGCCAGCTGTGAGGGACGGGGGGCGCGCGACGCGTCGGGTCGTACACGCGGGACAACCTTTACACATAGTTACTTACTGTGAGAGAAGCAACGGAAACCAATTTTTAATGTGTCAAGTCAGTATAGCTTATTGCTGCTACGTCAGAAAGACGAACGCCTCGAGCAAAAACTACAAGGTTATGCAAATGAGTTCTGAACGCTTCTATACCAGGAATAATCAAAAGACCATTCATAACTTCAATAAACTTTAACATTTACGTTGTATCCTTACGGTGTATTAAGTGCTTATCTATCGTTTCTCTACTTTAAATTATCTTTCGGTGTCGCGTTCGCTAATTGCTAATTACTGTGGAAGTCGAGTGATAAGGAGTGTTGACTGAACGAGCGATCGGCAAGTGGAAATCAGAGCTGTTGTATCAGGCGACGACAATGGCGGCCCAGCAGGAGGAGAGCCTCCTCGCACGCTGCGCGATCCCCATCATCGACCTGGCGCATATAGGTGAGCTGCACTGTCTTACTGCCGTACACTTGCGTCACAGAGAGCCCGCGACACACTGATCAGCGAAAGTCCTGTGTTCAACAGGCACTGCACATTCACTTGCCAAAGACTTCGTGCGTTTATCGCCTGTCGTTATTGCGAAATTATAGTATCATATCATTATAGACATCATTTAAAATTTCAGAGTTGGCCGTCATTTTTTCCCCAACTGCTCAAAAGATGAAAGCGTGGTATGTAGGTATAAGTCCGGGGTTCAGGTAAACAGTTTTATTCAAATTGTTGTTATAAAGGATGCCTATAAAGGCAGACAAAAATGAAATACATCGAGTTGACTACCTGCAGTCCCTTCGCTATAATAGAGGGTCGCTCCTCATCTCGCGTGCAAGCCGACAGCCGAGCGACAGGGCGACGGGGCGACAGCTGTGCACCGATGCTTTATTTGTTGTCATTAAACAATCTCGGCATCCCGCTCTTGAGTTCAAAGACCGGATGCCCAGATCTGAACCGTTCATCGCAGAGTTCATCCGCCTAATTCCGAGATAAATTAAAGTTTTACCATCCTAATGAATACTGCATGTAAACTGTGGACGTTTAAAGAAAGCATTACCAACATGCGATGAGGGTTATATGTGTAAATTATAAACAAAGGCAGGATTCTTTGAAGCGATGAGTAAGTGGGATGCGTGTACTATATTGGTTTTTATTAGGTAGGCATGCCGTTTTATGAATCAACAGAAAAAAACTCATTTCGAGCAAAGCTTTATACTAATGGGTATACCTAATATTACAAAGTTTACAAAAAAACGTAAGGTAGATTAAAACTTACTACGGACGTGAAACTGTGAAGGTAACTAAAAAAATCTGTGCATAAGTAAGCACTAAGTACCTGTCTGCATTTATTTTTGCATGAATTTAAAACACGTTTATCGATAACCTACCTACGTAGGCATCATCAAGCGCTGCTAATTAGTTGTTAAAGAGAATTGATTATGTCATTACCAATGTGCAACAAGTGCACTTTCATGATACTGATAAAAGGTAAGTAGGTAGGTAGGTACCTACTCTGCGATGTTATAATAACAAATAATTTATATTAGAACAGGAATTTCCCGTTTTAAAAACTGTTAAGTACTTAGGTACCTAGGTAATTACCTAGCTTAGCAACCAGTATAAAAATAAGTAAATAACTAACCGTTTCGAGAATCCAAGAAATCCCGATGGTTATACCTACTTGTTTAGTCGCATGAATACGTCGGAAGCTAACTCTAAACGGGGCAGACATAAAAAAGGAACCTTTGCAATGTGGGGGCATTGGCCGATCGGCCCTTTGTAAGTCCACCCGGGCTGGCGGCGCTCGCTATCAATGCATTTGCCGACGCACCACGCCCCCGTGTAGGCACGCATCTTTTAAACAAAACATTATCTAGGCACCTAGTACTATCTACTACCTATATCAATTAAAGTGTTACATTATTTGATAGCCTTTCTTTGTCTGTTTTTATTGCGTCTTGCAATAAAAAGCAAAGTTAAGCTTTTAAATCGTAGCTTAAAGAACTGATTAGTAACTTGCGGTGTAGCTTATTTATTGATTTAATATTAAAGCCGTGTAGAATCGGGAAACACGACCCAGAATTTTTAAATTCTTTAAGGTTGGAAAATCGAATTAGTCATACTCTGAATAGGGACGCTGATTCAGTTGTATATTTACAAAACAAAGACATTTCCCGGGACGATTAAATGACGTAGCACCCGGAAATACCAATGTACATACCTACATACACCCAGTTCGTTTCGGTATGTGCATTGAATGCACATTCAATTAAATGCATCCAGGAGTTAAGTAGTTACTCTACATACGCATGTCTATAAAACTGGTCTAAGTTAGATTTTTAATTAAAAATGAGCTGTAATTAAACCTCAAGTAATTGGAATTACAAAAGCTATTTCAATGGAGAAACATCGCATACCTACCTGAAAATAATTACATAAATCAGAATAACTTGGTTACCTTATCAGTGACATACGTACCCGTGAGTATTTTTATTTTGCTTGAAAAAAAATATTTCAAACCAAACTTAAAAAAAAAACTGCGTCGGATTTTCTTAAAACACATGTAGAACGCCTTTTGTACATTGCAAGAAACGTCATCCATCATGTTATTTGTTGTTAGATAGTGAAGGACAGATAAGATAAAGTGGGTAAACCAAAGTTGTATTGCAAAATAATATCAAAAACAACCGATTGATAAGATATTTTGTTTTTAAGTCGATAGAAAAGGCTTAACTCGCATTTAAGGGCTCTGTCACAATCAAGCGAGTATTGAGCTAGGTTTTCTGCGTTAGATTCTCGGGAAGACTTTCCACAAGGAATTTTAATGATTAAATGGGACTTATGGTGAGATGTGGGATTACAGGTGCACAACACGCGTAGAAGTGTAGCGGCGTAGACGAAGCATAGCTTAGGCGCGGCATGGACAAAACGTAGCAGCGTAGGCGCGGCGTAGACGAAACGTAACACCGTAGGCGCAGCGTAGACGAAACGTAGCACCATAGGCGCGGCATAGACTCCGCCGTGCTTACTGCGTACTTCATCACGGCTCTAATATTGATTACGAAAAACATAGCTGAAGTTATTTAACGTCACATTAGTATAACCTTTGTTTTATATATCCTCCCTATCAGATAATTTCGTGATTAGATTTACCGTTACCGCTTCATAAAAGCGTCACCGAGGTAGGTTATGTACACAAACACAATGGAAATGAATAGGTATTTTATTAAGGTACGTCGTATTCAAACGCAGTGTTAATTGGACTGTCACATTTGATCCTGCGTTCGACCACTGACCCACATTCGGGGCCATTCATCATGCTTCAGAGTGACGGGTAGTTTCACAGAAAAAAACGAGTTTATTTATTTTTCGTTATACAGGAATGACTAATCGACGTTTCAGAGTTACTTTTGAACGACTGTGATTTTTATTTTAAATTATGTTTCAATTTAAAAACTTCTTTGACTCCTTTAGTCGCATTCCCCAATGCTGGCTGTCTGATCTTCCTTACTGGTTCATTTTTTCTGCAGATAATCCAGTCAAACCATTAAAAATATCGCGCTTATCCAAAAACCAACTCAAAGATTCAGACAATGCAACCTTTTTTTAAATAAATATTTAAATGCAACACCAACTGGCCTTTACACGTGAAAAATGAAATGATGCCATTCATTTTTATTTTCTCAAATCTTAATGTCTAACAAAGATGTTTTTGTGAATAATGACCAGGCTTAGATCTAAAATTCTAATGCAATGCAACCTTATTAGTACCAAACCTCCTGCCTAGTGCCTACCCTTAGTTATGTTTTATAATCTTTTCGAAAAATAAAACACAGTTCATTTCAGTTAATTCCTGAATTAATTTGTCAAGTCTAGTTATCACCTATAGGCCTATATGTGTGTAGTATTAGAACTATGGAAGGGCAAGTATAAACAATTCCTATACTTGGTACCTATAAAAATACGTACATATCTACATCTATAGTAGATTAATTAATGAATTAAAGATTATGTATCTGTAGGTACACTAATTATTATGCTGTTGACAAGATAATAGTTTGTTATTAATTACATTTATCTCAGGTGTGTTTAACATGTGAGATTTAATATATACTCTGTCTCACGTTATAGTAGGTTGTTATTTATCATTCCCACTATTCATAACCTAAAAAAAATAAAAATGTGAGCCGTCACGGGACGCCTGCCAGATGTGAAACATCGAAATTATTTTGTACAAGTAATATGCCCAAAAGAACAGATTACGACAGGAACTAAATATGGCATAAAGACACATAGACTGTATATACATATACCATCGCATAGCGTGGCGACGCGTCGCCAACAATCGGTTTTACCCGCGGCTATAGATGTTTCACATCAAAAATCTGAAAGTCTCTTAAAATTCGTTTCAATATCGCAATTGCTGCAAATGATCATGGCTATTATTATAATTATAGGCAGGTACATTCATACTTTATCTTTAGTAGGCGGCATTATCGCGTTTTGTTCATAAAGCTAAATAGAGCGAGACTAATTGATAGTTTTCCCCATTATGTGAACCGCATCGGAGATGATGTCTCACGCCTCACGCCGCTTCCTAGACGCCGCGCCGGTTGCGTCACGCCACGCGCTCACTACCCGACTATTTATACATCACTCTAAATTATACGTCAATTCAGCTATTTTTATACAACTTGTTAACGCCGCTGAAACTGCTGAAAGTGAGTAAGTCCGCGGAATTAAACCGTCAGAATCAAATTAAAAGATAAGAGTTCTATGTAAACTAGAGTGATGTTTACGTACGGGGCATCAGTGCGTAAAACACGCAATTTATTATAGCGTGCGGTTTGATGAGCCGAGATAATTTTAATGATGGGTTAGCAGTGAGATAGTTTGTCTCACTGACAGCTGCTGTGCGAGCGCCACAGCTGACAGCTGTGATGTGCTCTTGCGCAGCGCGTCATCTCAACATCCTGCGAGTGCGCAGGGCGCACGCCATCGTCGCTCAAAAACCGTAATAAAGTTCCGCTACTTCCCCGAATTTGTTGAACTCGTTTATATTTCTTTTTATCTTTTGGTAACATGTTGCAAACGCTCCAAACTCGGTTACTCGGCCACGCAGTTCACTTCGTGCCGACGTGTTATTCAGCTAAATGACGTCTAATCACGAATTTTTAAACCAACACGCGGACATAAAACTGTCTAGCCCACTCTGCCCACTAGACAGCTGTTAACGTGCCCATATCAATATTTATTACACACGGAAGTTGTCTATTTACTATAGCTTAGCAAGTAACAGTTTCAGTCATGTAATGCCTACCTTTAAATAAACCATTTCATAAATTAAATTGTATACAAATACCTGCCTATAAATAATGTTGATAATACACTTCTCATCAAAAAAATCGAAACACTTTCGTTTTTATTGTTTTTGTCCTAATTTTTTACAAAAGAGAATTAATTCCATGAAAAAAAAACATTATTGTGTAGCTGGCAGTTTGGTCATTACAGTAAGAAGAAAAAAATCAAAATTCGAAATTAGAATTTCATTTGTTTATCCTATAAATGAAATTAATCACTGTTTTGAGACAAATGTGTATTTAGGGTTGGAGTACGTTTCTCGTTTAAAAACTAAAATTAGCGCTTGTCTTTAAACTTTTTGTTTCTTATTTCATTTACTGTGACTTTGGGACGTCTGAAAAAACTTTTTTTTCTAAAACATATGGATACTTCGCCCGCAGAAGCCGCCCAAGTGGTGGCATTGCTGGATTCTGGACTTAGTCAGCGTGTTGTGGCTGCAAGATTGCATCTAAGCTTATCATCTGTTCATAGAGTCTACAAACGCTATCGGGAGACTGGTTCGTTCACGCGCCGTTCAGGATCTGGCAGGAATCGGGTCACTTCTGAGCGAGATGATCGATTTATTGTAACAACCTCTTTACGAAATCGACGCCTTAACGCTTTTCAACTGCAGCAGCAGCTTCGCGTTGTACGAAGAGTAGCTGTAAGTGACTCTACAATAAGAAGAAGGTTGAAGGAACGCGGATTGGCACCGCATAAGCCAGCGAATGGGCCGAAATTAACTGCAGACCATCGAAGAGCGCGCCTTAACTTTGCACGCGAGCACCTAACTTGGTCATACCTTCAGTGGAGCAAAGTACTGTTTTCTGATGAGTGTAAAATTATGCTGTATGGTAACGACGGAAGGAACAAGGTCTACAGAAGAGATGGAGAACGCTTTGCACAATGCTGCATTGAAGAAAAGGTCAGCTATGGTGGCGGTTCGTGGACGGTTTGGGGAGGAATCAGCGCCGACGGTAAGACAGAACTTGCCTTTGTATCTGGGCCACGGCTGCCTGCACTAAACTCTCATCGGTACATCGAACAGTGTCTTGAACCTCATGTGATGCCCTATGCACATTTTATTGGCAACGACTTCATATTCATGCACGACAATGCTAGAGCTCACACCGCGGGCGTCGTACGAGATTATCTTACCGAAGTCGGTATCTCCATTATGGTATGGCCAGCAAGAAGCCCGGACATGAATCCCATTGAACATCTATGGGATGAATTAAAGAGACGAATTCGAGCAAGAGATCCAGCCCCAGAAACACTTAGCCAGCTGCAAAATGCAATCCAAGAGGAATGGGATAATATACCACAACATGTGATCGTGACTCTCATCCGATCGATGAAGAACCGTATGGAAGCAGTAATAAGAGCTCGCGGAGGGAATACAAGTTATTAAATAAACGTTTCTTACATTTTTTTTCATTTACGCGTGTTGTTTTACCCATTTCCTTCATATTCCATACAGGGTAAAAATTACTCATTATACAAAATACGAAACCTATGAAGACTTAATTTGAATTTAGAACATTAACATTAGGATTTAAAAACCTCATACTACTCACTATTAAATGACATTTTACATTTATTCCTAAATATACACATTTTTCTGATAATCCTTATCAAATCATAAACTGCGAGGTGTTTCGATTTTTTTGATGAGAAGTGTATAATAGACGTTGTAACGGCCGATATGTTGGTAGGTAGGTACATATTTTAAATTTACTCTGAACAATATAATTTTCCTGTTATCAGAAGCAGACTAATGATGTTAGATACGAGGAAGTCGAAACTAATGGCACTTGACATGCCTGTAATGGTGGAGAGTAATTTTATGCATAATTTGAAGTGGATGATGGAAAATAAAGTGCACACGATAAAGCGGAATCAACCGTAAATAGCTGAAGTTTATTAGGCTCCTATTGCTGACAGCTTCCTTTTTTGATGCGTGAAACCAGGTTCATTTAAAGTCGAAGTCACTGATGCAGGAACTACTAAACTTACAAAATGATTCATGCATAGAAATTACTGGAACACTTCAGAAGGTAGGGCGTACCCTAATCAAAAATGCAAACCTGAATAAGAAACGACCTAACCTCTTTGTACGGTCTGCTATCAAAACGTTGAGGGTTAGTTTTATTTTTCGAGAATTGAGAAAGTGTTACCTAAGTATAGCAGACATTTTCTATTTAAGTACAAATAAGGTAAAAGATAACCATAAATGGAGACTTGCTTCGGCTATCACCTATTTACAAGTAGGTACTAGTACCTAGGGTATAAAACTAGAGCTGGCTGGCTCTTTCTTCTGTGTAAGCTAGCCAAACCAGTTGGTTTCCTATACCACGAAGGTACACCCACTAGACTAGAGAAAGCGACAACTGGCACCCAATAAATAACTTAAATCTAGAAATTGTAAATTGGTTTACTAAATAAATAGTGATTTTCATTACCTACGTTATTGAATTTCGATAAGGTACGGTTTTCTCGACTGACTTCTCTTGAGTTTTCTATTTACAATAAAAAAATATCCTATGCCTTATGCCTTGCCAAATATTTGTGCACAGGAACGACAGAGGTGAACGACGTGAGTTTTTCAAGACGTGATTTAGTTTGTAAATATGTTTTCTTCTCTATTTGCATAGGTTTTTGAACCGTTCATTACATTTCACCTTCACGCTTTTTACACAAATGCGAAATGTCACATCTAACTTGTGATGTGACATTTCGCATTTACAGCAGGTACCTTTGTCAAACTACAATAAACAACAATTCTATAAAGTTAAATTCGTTAAAGGAATTCTCCTCCATTTTTCCTCCTTTGACAAACGTTGCTCGCGAAAACTTCAAAAGCTATAAAATATGCGATCTTTTGTATCATTGCCAAAATAAAGACATCAACGACTGATGCTTTATGAATGCAAGTATTTTGCTTAAAACCAATTTATTTTCCTCTTTTCTTAGTGCATCTTTATTTTTCATTTAAAATGCCTACCCAACGGAAAAAACGAAAATACCGAAGGTCAACCTACTCATTTAGGTATTTTATTTGTAAACAAAAACCGTTGGTCGTTACGATCAAATAGAAATAAGACAATTCAATGATCGATTGTCTTCGGGCATAGCTCTCACACTTGAGGCAGACACGTCTTATAAACTTGAGAGTCATCTAACGCACCTACGTGTTGACATAAAACCGTAGGCTCACACGAGGCCTCCATTCGCCATATTTGTTGAGACAACACCAGCAATGTGTCCGCAGACCGACTGTCGGTTTACAGAATCGGTCGCCTCGCGCCACTCGCCAGCCAACCATTGTCCTCGACTAGAATGCTGTACATCCTAATGACGCGCGCTCTGCTATTGTTTACCATGCCATCTGTGTACACCAATTTTGCTGCAAATTCGATGCGAATACTTGCATGTACACATCACATCGCCCAGCTCCGAGCAAGGACGTCACAAAAAACGCTGGAAACAGCTTATTACGTATTCACGTCGCAATCGTGTTTTAGTAGGTGCGTTTTGCATAAGTATTGTTTATTGATGGACGCCTCTAATTTATTAATCGTAATTTGCGAACTGCGATTAATAAAGGAGCAGTGGAAAAGAAATTGCATGTCTTTAGTTTTGGAAATTTTAGAAGACAGAACATGTAAGTTACTCAATGTCTTATTTATCGTCAAAGAAATGAGAAGTTTTACGAGCATCAGATCAGAGAGCTTTCATACATCGACCTCATCATCACAAGAGGCGAACTGTTTAGTGTAAGCCTTCTGAAGTTCTGAAAATTAAGGCCACACATCAATCATTCTTATCGTGCATTAGATTCGCCGATTGGATGCATGTCAAGTGCGTATGCAACGATGCACTTACACCGCGTGCCTTGTATTGGTTCAATTTGATTTATGAGTAGTTTATTGAGTCGGCACGTGTACTTCGAATGCGTCCTCGTGAACAACGAGTTGCCCAGTTGTCCGCATATCTTTTCCGAGACGACATAAATCAAGCCGTAACAGGCCAACAGACGCTAGGGTTTCGCTCTATGCGCTGGCATTGCAAAGCGGCATACAACTAAGGTCGTTTTTGCATTGATTTCTTGGTGTTGTATTCAGAGGACAAAGTTGAATAAGTTTGAGGACGAAATGGTGTTCTACAAGAATATAAGATACCTACGTAGTGGAAAAGCATGTCAAAGTTTAAGTAGGTATGACAAAATCTCTTGTAGAGGTTATTCCGGTTTACAATTGATTAAATTCATTGCTAATTGTAAATTACTTTTAATCCTATCTTTAAAACAGAAAAAAAAACAATGTTCAAGTAGAGAAATCAAACAAACGGCTTTTTCTCGGTAGTCGTCGTTGTCAATGTGTCATTTGTGAGAATTAAACTAAACAAGGATGGTCTTCACTCCGTTAGCTGTGCCAAAATCCTATTAACTGCAACATTATTTATATTAAGTATAATAAACATTTACATATAGATTTTAAAAATACCATCAAATATAGAATTCTTAATAACATCACAGAACTATCAATCAGCAACACAATTGAATGCTCTGCAATCGAGCTATTGGAACATCAAATAATTGTTCTATGCATATATAGGCCACCAAACAACTCTGCTTGCTCTGTGTACAGCTTTTTCTCGACATTTAACAAAATATTATATGCCCAAATGGAAAAAAAGATCATAATATGCAACATAGATACTCTGAAGCATACAAAACATTCCATTGAATTTATAGAATTGCTAACTACATATAATTTGAAACTAAAGTTCAAGCAAGTAACTCGATTTGCTAGTAAAACGTGCATAGACAACATATCCCATAACCTAGGAACTTGTAAAGGCACTATCAAGGAATTAGGGCTATCAGATCACAATGCACAAATCATAAAGGTTCCAGTCAAAAAGACATGCACCAAGAAAAATTGGTATATCTTAAGACGGGATTACTCTCGAGACAATAGAGCAATATTTATGAAATATTTAAAACAACTAACTAATACTGACGTTTATAGTTGTACGGATGCCAACACGGCCTACAACACATTCCATGAAACCTTGTACGATCTCTGTTTTCCTCTACAGAAAGTTAAGATATATAACCAATATAGACCGAAATGGATCTCACGTGGTTTAAAAATATGCAGCAAACGTAAATGCCAATTACTATGGCAATACAGGATGAATCCAAATCAAGGCACAAAAACTACTTTCAAAGCATATGCAAAGAGATATAAAACTATAATCAGACTAACGAAAAAATCTCAAAACGACCATTTCATTAAATCTGCAACAAATAAGAATAAAGCTACTTGGAAAATAATAAATGAGATCAAATCTAAATATCCAAATGAAGGCGTAAATCAATTAATTACAAATGGCAGAATCGTAAATAATCCCCAAGACATAGCGAATTTATTTAATTTTTTTTTTTCTTGACATCAATGATAATAATACTAGTGAACCCCAAAAAGCTTCCAATACACTGACATATAATTCTAATTCAACTTTTATGACACCGACCATCCCTGACGACATTAATAAAATAATAATGGATCTAAAAAACAAAACCAGTGCCGGCTATGATAGCATAACGACCAATATTGTCAAAGATGTAGCCCATATTGTATCTGAACCATTAAGCTACATTGTTAATCTATGTATAGAACAAGGTACCTTCCCAGACAAGTTAAAAATATCTGTTATAAAGCCTGTATTTAAAAAAGGTGAAAAACTAATGTGAGCAATGATAGACCCATAGCATTGATACCTATTTTTGGGTTTTTTTTTGAAAAGGTAACATTTAATTGTCTCTATACTTTCTTTGAAACACAAAACATTTTAACTCCCAGCCAATATGGTTTCAGGAAAAACAAATCTATTAATGTGGCAATATATAACTTTTTACAAAAAGTAATGACTAATTTAGATAAAGGGCTGCCGGCTGTCGCACTATACATGGACATGTCAAAGGCTTTCGACCGTGTTGACCACAAGATCCTCTTAAGAAAGATGTATGCATATGGTGTGAGAGGTAATGTGTACAAACTTATAGAATCATACCTTAGCAACAGACAGCAATTCACAGAAGTGAGAAGGCTAAATCCCACTACTAAAACAGAAGAAATATACGCTTCTGAATCTAGATCTGTCAAGTTCAGCGTTCCTCAAGGGAGTATAGTGGGCCCCTTATTCTTCCTTGTTTATATTAATGACATGCCTTCCGTAACAAACCATGATATGACACTATTTGCCGATGATAGCACTGTTTTATTCGTTAATGATAATACGATTGATCTAGAATCTGACATTAACCATACAATTATACCAATAATAGACTGGCTTGAAACAAATAATTTAATGATTAATATCGATAAAACTAAAATAATGAACTTCAAAATACGAATTCAACGTACGGGCACATTAAATATCCATTACCTAGATAGCGTCATTGAAGAAACTGAAGTAACAAAATTTCTTGCGCTGCATATTGACAATAAACTAAATTGGAAATTTCATATTAGCCATGTATGCAAAAAGCTGGGACAGTTTTCATATGCACTTTACAGATTGAGGAAAATAGCAAATCAGACAACATTACTAACAGCCTACCACGGTTACGTCAGCTCTATCCTCAGATACGGTGCAATATTCTGGGGCAACAGCACAGACAAAGAGCGAGCTTTTGTTGGTCAAAAACGTTGCATAAGGGCCATATGTAACTTAAGTCAAACTGATTCCTGTAAGCCCTTTTTAAAAAAAATGAACATTCTAACTCTGCCATGTGTTTACATATTTGAGGCCGCAGTATTTGTAAAAAATAATATTCAAATGTATAACTACTACACTCGTATACGGCGAAAGGACAAATTGCGAACAGTGGCTAGCAAGACCCATCTAATGCACGAAAGTATCTTTTGTACAGCTACACGCATCTTTAATAATATTCCGGGGCCTATTAGAATGATACCAGTAATAAAGAAGTTTAAAAAGAGTCTCCATGATCTGTTAGTAGACAAGTGCTACTACTCTATAAAAGACTTTCTTGCAGACAAATCACTGCTCCAATATAGTCCTCCTCAGTCATGAAGCGTTCAGTGGCCCACTCATGTATTTTGTTATTAATATATATATATATATTTTTTATCAATGATAAACCTAATGAAACTATTGTGTGCCCTATAGGCGGGACAGCTGATCATTATTTAATTTTTAAGACCTGTATTATGTACTAACCTATGATCCACAATAAAGATATTGAATTGAATTGAATAGAAAAAGCTAAGCTGTTAACTCCGTTCAGTCGAATTGGCACCCCATAACAATGGCACTAATGGCAGGCAGATTCCAAACGTAAAGTTCCAAGAATGCAATGAATGACACATCAATTGCATTTAATTCTTTTGAAGTGGAGAATTTATTTATAAGAATAAATAATTGTGAAGAGCATTGCAGTTAGCTATAGTTACTATAGTAACGTTTATTTATGTCCTGGGTAAGCGACACTGCCTTTATGTAGAGTCGATCAAAAAATTATATAAAATGCCTCACAAAATATAAATGAATGTTAATACGACCTACTTACTTCTTTTGGCGAGTACCCAGTTGTTATCAATAGCGGTTAATCTCAAAGGCTTTTCTAAGCATTTGCAAGCCCAAAAATCCCCTTTTAGATACACCATAATCCTCAGATAAAGTACCTAAGCGTGCCTAAGCTTACATAACATTCAATAATAGATACTATCACGGTAAAAAGCCAATGATTAGAATCTATTTACATCAAATTCTAAAAACACGATAACATAAAAACTTCGGTACCTACCAATTTCTAATCTTAGCTAAGCGGCTTGTATTTCTCCTGAACAAACAATAGGTGTCTGCCTATAGTTATTGCCTTAAATAAACACTTCGGCCAGTCAGAAATGCAACCGGTGAACGGCACTTCATAAATAGATTTCACTTTCTATCCTTGTCTTGTCACCTTGGGCCTGTAATGGCGGTAACTGTTCAAAAGGTATTCATTTTCAAAATGGCAGCTGAAGTTTGAGAAGACGGGTTGCTATTATTGCCTGTAGGGACTCAAGGATTATTAGAAACTGTAAATCTAATGTTCATAAAGAAATTGTTCGAAGAAAATACAATACACATTTTCCTTAAAATATCTACGTGTTAAACGTGACTTGTACCTACCTTCAGTTGAAATAACAAAAAAATATCGCTTGTCTAGCCACTATGAATTTCAAAGTTTTAATTACCTACATGGCTCATTATCACTGAACATTCCAAAGATTCCGTTACAAAGCAATTTGTCGTGAAAAACAAATATTTAAAATGTCTGATGCTATCTCTAGCTCTACATGGCGGTATTCGAAATAAATGGAATCTTTCAAAGATTTTTTCTAGAGTTCAATCAATCGTTTCAACAAATCAGATGTTGGGAAAATTAAATTCAAGTAGATACCTACTTAGATATGGCACAGGTGTTTAGACTTCAATCAATCAGTTAATTGAATCGCATAAAAGAGAAACGAGTTACAAGGCGAATTAACAATAATGTTGGGTAAAAGTGGCTAAACTGGTGGGACTGCCAACTGCCAACAGTCACTATTATTGGCAGAGTTTTGACATTATATTATAATCGCAAAGAACCTGATGTTAAAACTTGACATACCTTGAGAATTCATACCTCACAGCTTGACTAAACGCTGGATTTCAGACAGGGAGCAATGCAAAATAATAAATCATGACTGTCCTAAATTACCCTAGGCTGATATTGATAACATAAGGGAAAAAAACAACGGGTTGCTCTCCGGGAGTGCCGGCAGAAATGAAAACTTGAACACTAACGTTGTGCATTTTTGATATTTTGGAATGGTTAGGGAATAATTTCGCACGAATTGCTTTAATTATCAGTAGGTATAAAAGTAGTATCATTTATGTGGTAAAATACAATATTCATTTATTTTAATTATTTAATATTATCGTACACAAACATGACAATTTATATTACCTACATTAAAAATTTAACACTTCAGAACTTTCCCTCAATATCACGAATTTTCGATCAGGTCACGTGTCCTGACGCGAGTTTAACATTTTTTACCAATCCCAAAAAGTGCACAACGCCGCTAAAGAAGTTTTCACTTCAAAAAGGCCGTGCTAAACTAGGTCATATTAAAAACCCGTCAAGTGCGAGTCGGATACTCACACGAAGGGTTCCGTACCATTAACCGAAAAAAACACGTTTCTTGTATTAATTGTCTTGTAAAAAATATTTTTTTATTTAATTAATACACACTGAAAATTTCAACACAGTACGGTTCTTGAGTTACAGCCCGCTGTCCATCCGTGGGGTACGGAACCGTAAAAATTAGCAAAACTATTTGTTTCTTTATGTGTTTTTAAATGATGATCTTTGGTAGCAAGGTACTCGTAGGTATTTATTCCGGAAAATGAACGGTTCCTGTGGGATATTCCAGTCCAGAGCGAAGGCGGAAGAAGCTAGTAGGTACAATGTAATTACACATGGAAGTAGATAGCTATAGCTGTGTTGCCCGTCTGTGAGGATTGGTTATTCGTAGTAATTGAAATCAGATTCATTGTCATTTAACGATAAATGAAATCGATTTCAATCATCATTAAATTACTTGGTAGGAACCTACTTATTCTGTTGTGCGCACACCCTTTTTACATACTGACAGACGGTCCTCCAAAATTCTTATTATTTATTTACAAAAGCATTGTTGTATGAAATGTCGCAGTTTGTAAAATTTAAAACAACGTGTTCAAGCCAAATTATTTACGATGCATCTGTATTAAGTTTACAATATTTCAGTGATTCATAATGTTATTGAAAACACGAACGCGTGATGCTCTGATGAATCAATCTGTATTACTACTGGTTCATCTTCATCTTCGAAGATATGTGTATGTGACAGAGATACATAAGTGGTTAATGACACTGTCCCATCAATCAGACTTAGGTACATACGATAGTGTGGATAGCCGATAGGAGTGTCTAGGTGTGTCCAACTGTCTTCTGATTTGAAACTCTGCAAAATAAATGGCTGTCTTTATCTTTATCGATACGTTGATAACGTGGATTGCGACCGATAAGGAGCCAACACTAAAGATAATTTATCTGTAATAAAATAACAAAAACTAAAATAATATATATAGAGTTGGCGATACGGTGGTTGATTAGATGATTAGATTGTGAATTAGCAATGTTTTCCTCTACATTTGTGACGGGGATACTCGTTTCCATGAAACAATGAAACATTGACTTTTTTGTTTATAAATAAGCTAGGTATTAAATAAGCTATTAAAACCACAGCACATCTAACATTAAATAAACATGTAGTTTCTAAAGATCCTCTGAGTCACTCGTGGTAGGTAGGTGCAATCTGGAAGTCAAAAGGGTAGAGCAGACCTCAAATCATAAAAAAAATTGTTTAAACAACTCATTTTGTAAAACATTAACACACGCGTCCTAATTATCTGAACAAATTCAAGTGTTATGTTCAATTTACTCAAAATTATCCCTTTCTTTGTTACAGGTAAGCACACTAGATACATACAAACACTTCCTCAAAGAACGTAAACAGGAAGGTACCTACTACATTGCATATTCATATTATGTTCCTTATTATTATACTTTATTCCCGTGCCTCGGAAAGCACAGGTCGTGCTGAATTGTCCCCGGTCGAGTGTAATCCTCCCGACCGAATTTCAGCCATGTGACCATGTTGGCCAAACTCAAGCTTCAAAAACCAATTTTACTGGAGCTTTTTTACTTAGTGCACAAAAATGTGCGCTAATACAGGTGCACGCTCTCTTCCCTTACTCTCAATATTTCGATGTGATGGCAATCCGACACGACCTTGGAAAGAATAGGTGCAGGTTCAACTGCTATCCTACATGCCTTTCGAGGCAAGCTGCGATACCGACTTCGAAACTCCGGGCAGCTACTGACAAATTACTTATTGCAAACCCCAATAACACTTTGGGCCCGACTCGGGAATCGATTCGAAACCCAAAACCTCACACCCAGCAGACCTAAGAGGCAGTAAGGTTGGAGGTTGTATATTTATATTAAGTAGGTATACTAAATTAGAATGGATGATTTCTCAGCAGAAGCGAGTTTTCGCAACTCTAAACGGGAGACTGAAGTTTGTGTGTGACCTAGGTCACGGACGGATGTTCCGTGTCTAGTCTTCTATACATATTTTTAGTACATACTACGTGATTCACGTAAATAGTACTACTATTACGATACTCTACCGAATGTAAACATACGCCGAGTAAGTTTTGGCAACGCTTATTATGAAAGAAAATAAATAAGTAGGTACGTACAGGCGCCAGCACATCAAGCTACCAGAAACTGACAAATTTTCCCAATTAACCTTGAACCTAATTCTTTAGCGATATAGTTGAAAATCTACTAAAGATATTTGACAAATTGTTGTAGCTTGCTGGCGTATGTACCTACTAAATATTTTGGCTATAAAATAATAAAATGTAATTGTTGGACCTGTGCCGTTTTAATTAACTATAAATAAATTAATTAATTAAATTAAATATACCTAAGTACCTAAATGGTAGTAATTAAAGTAATATAATAGTCAATAATTTATTTATCTATAATTTTACAAATTCCTCAAACACATTTGTTTATGAATCTTTTTTATTGTTTCTTTGTCAGTGAGTTGAAAAACGTCGTTGATACACGTAGGCCCATCTCAACTCCATAACGTCGTCAATTTCCCCTCGGGTAACGGGGCCGATTCTACTAACAGAGGGCACAAATCACAATCCAATGTTGTTATTTGGTGACCAAACTCTATGGGCTTCTTTACATGTAGCTATCGAAACAACTACCTACTCACCCTCTGTCGCGGAATGAACGGTTTGACACCCTTCTGGTAAAATTTCACTTGCAACGTGCTCACACATGTGCTGGGCAGATAAGATGTGATACCATCAGTAATGCGAGTATCTAATCGTTCATCAAATAAAAAAGGCATGACGTTTACTATACTTAATATCGATAAAAGGCATGAGTCAATTATAATCTATTTATCAAAATTAGTAGTCGTAGTTTTATAAATTATTGATAGGCTCGATTTTGACCACTATCTCACCGGATGAAAAGAGATCGACTTTTTTTTTGTAAGCTTCACCGGACTTGCCTATGGCATGCCCCGGACTTAATATAAATATTAAAGCCTCCAGCCAGGGCTTCTTAAAAACTTACAAACTAAGCGACTACATGCTAAGGGCACCCCTTGTGGGGTACGGGCCTCGGCTTAGGGCGTCGCTGGAGGGAGGACAGCTAGGGACGGGCTGGAACTAGATGTGGTCGACAATGGAGCACGCTTGCCTATAAGTAACCTATTCAGTGTTACCTCGGCTTTACCTAGGTAGTTTAAGCCGACAATGAGTAGATAAACTACCTGAACAACCACACCTTAAAATTTTACTTATCCAACGTATTATAAAAGCATGATAATGAAAGAAACACCATGTTTTTTTAAAGAAGAAAGCTGTTTTTTTAGATGAGTGGGGACCAAAATAGCCGCAAGATCTTAAGAAAGATTTTAAGAAAAGATGAACACATTTTCAAGGGTCGATATCTTCTGCCTTTTTCTAATTTAGGTAAATTTAGTTTTCAAAACATTGAAATTATTGTAGTGACTATGTAGAATGGCGGTCTTTTACTTAAAAATTGACGCGAAGCGAAGGTGTCTAGTGACTGGAAGGTGAATCCTCGATCGCAGGTCAAGGCGACATACGAACATTATTACGCCACTATCAGGAACTTTCCCAGTGCATTAGCAGATACTCTTGGGGGATTCCAAAATAATAAGACGGAAAATAACACGAATGTGAAGACATTGCAAATTGCAAACTGCGGTGCATTGCAGGAAAACGCGGCAAAACCAACGGTAGAAAGTAAAAAATATTACGTAGGACTTTATTTATTTGATCATTGAAATGTTATTTAGATACGTAATCGTTTAAGTACTTACATCGTATTTATATTGAATATTAATTTAAACGATTACTGTCAAATTGGTTTTTATCAAGTCTCGTAAAAACCCACCTACTTATTAGGTTTTTACCTTTTTACCGATAAGCATTAATTACTTACCTATATTATTTATTTACTGTATTTAGTGAAACATCAAAATACATTTTTTGTTTTGTAAACTAAAGGAACATGTTTTCCCCCGTCCACTTGCGCAGTTGCGCAAGCGCTTCGTAAGAAATTCTTTGAGGCCGGGCTGAGGAAAATCAAAGATTAAAATTTATCACAGAGATTTGTTTATGTGTTTCGTATTTGATCTATGTTTTAACTTTCAAGAGGCCTTTGATTTTATTCACTTTATTGTTTGCCTTATCCACTACCTAAGTTACAAATACTGTTAAGTCGTTTTTTCAAGGGCCCGAGGTTCTTTGTGCCGCTGCTGAACTGACCTCTGTCAATGTCCTTTCAAGTACAAAGGGGCACACTGTCGCTCTGAATCAGTCACCCCAGACTCACACCGAACTCTATGTAAAACGAGTTGGTAACTTGGTAGGTACGGTTAACAACAAAAACTCACACTTTGACGGTGCTTTTATTTCGTCTAAATTGTGATGTGACCAAACAAGTTCAATTGGATTTACCGTAGGTTTAAGTATATTTTACTAGCTTCCGCCCTTGACTCCGCCCGCGTGAATGTCGAAAATTATCCCTAGGGAACACACTCCTAAAATAAAACATAAATCCTGTGTGTTATTCCAGACTATAATCTACCTCTGCGCCAAATTTCATCAAGATCCGTTCAGCCGTTTGACGTGATTGAGTAACAAACATCCATCCAAACATCTAAACTTTCACATTTATAATATGTAAGTATAGATTAGGTAGGTACTATGGTATAATGATGGATGTAGGTTCTGCTCTTTTTACGAGGAGTTGATTGAAAACAGATAGGTACCTAAATTTTGCAGTAGGTAAGTACTATTTATTCAAAGCAGTGGTCGAAATTCGAACTTTTTTTTTAATACCTAATGATTTTTTTAAACATTATTAAAAATAAAGCGTTAGCTTTCATTCTGCACTCCTCCATATAAAATTGACCTGTGGCAAATTTCATGTCCGTGTAATTTTCGTAAAAAGGGGTACAAAGTTTTTGCTTTACACACTTCGTATACCAATAGATATATACCAATAGATAAGATGAAGAATTTAGTGTGCATAGGTACTTTATACACCAGCCCAGCCCGTAAAAAAACCCAACAACGCTGTGATGATATTATTTTAAAATACACATTTTCGTCGATCTGTTTACCTAGTACCTCTGTATCTAGGTTTAAGAAGCAAACATTAAACAAATTGTAAAGGATATTGGAACAGTATATTTTTAGATTTCTACACATTAATGGGTTGGCTGGAACTTATATGTAAGGTAAGTACATACATATATTTTTAATTAAAGTTGTCTGTATAATGCATTTTCATTTTGTATTTCATTTTCTTGATTATCTAAATACAAAAACGTCACTAATCATAATGTACGTACCTACCTACACGGTCCACGAGAATAATACCTATCCAATAGGTATCATTATTATTATTCAACAGGTTGCTTGTTTTATTTACTGGTGTAGGTACTTTCAGGTTTTTAATATGTAATTTAACTCACACACTGATCCATTGTTTTTAATTATATTGTAAATATGTGAGTACCATGTCCCTTACTAGCAAACTTAATTTTATCTCTGCTGGTATTGCTTTGTTGTACCTATAAGTATATAAGTGTGTGCTGTATATTAGTGTAATGTTGGATGCATTGTGCTCACATAATATAATCAATTGATCAATGTACCTATGTATACAAAATATTGTAAAACTTATATTTGAAAAGAGTAACTATGGAGTTTCTTGTCCGTTCTTCTCCATAAGAATCTACTTTTTGCGAATGGACAACTAGAGTCACTTATATTTTAATTTTAAACTGTAAATTTCAAAAGTGCCTTTTAATGGTCCAAGTAGTTGAAATAAATGAATTGATTTGACTTTGACTTTGCACTGAGTATGTATTGCCAGGTAAATAAAAAAACATAAGTAGTTATAAAAAGAATAAGGAACAGGTACCTAAACGATATCTGGTTTTCCGCGAAACGTGGAACTAACCAATCAGTGTTACATGAACACAAAACATTTTTATATCGTACAATAATTGTGTATTTCTTATGTAGGTTTATGTTTCTACTAAAGAATCTTACTCAATGCTTAAATGAGCACGTTTCCATTTATTTTTACTCTTTACACTTTTTTCATATCCAAGCCACCTCGTGTTTACTGCTGACGTAGGACGTCTTATCTAAAACAATGATAGATAGATTCCTTTTGTCCGCAGACTTCCTGCTAACATCTGTACAAAGATGAATCTAAGAAAATTAAATTCTTCAACGATGCCATGTGTAACGAAATATACATTTTCTACGGCGCGCGGCGTTGTATTCACTGTATGTTCCAAAATTAGAACAAAAATAAAGTCTTTCGTGACAAAAGAACTTGTACTCTGTAACTAAAAGAACAAAAACACCTTTAGAAATAGGTTTGATTAAAATCTTGAAATAAGATTGGACGTGTTTAAATTGGAATGTGTATTACATTTCATGCCTTCGTTGTGGTTATTAAACTTATTTAATTGCATTTGCTAGATTGCTTTTTTGCATTATTTGCCCAGTCTTGGTATGTGTATAATGATTGGGTATGATTTTATCTAACACCAATTCAATTCGTTTTGAATTTTTTAAATAATAGGATTTGTCCGCAAAATAGTAGATCTGTCACCAAAATGTAGTTGCCAAACAGTAAAAAAACAATCCCGTAATAAATGACATAGGGCATCGAAAAATTCGTCCACATCGCTGTCAACAAGTGCCCAGAACGTGCTCAGAACACTGGCCGCATTGCCACGTTGAATGGCAATGTTGAATCGTTGAAAGAAGAAAACGCCAGCCCTCTGATCACGTGAAGAGTAGACTATCTGCTTGCGGATTTCACGAAAAACTCGATGAGCACTCGGGCCCTAGTTTTTCAACCCCAAACGGCTCAAATACTACTACTCACTACTACTACTCATAATTCTCATTAAGGTTGGTGTATTTGCGCCGTTTGAGATTTTCTGCAGCCGCCCCAGCACAACCCGCAACCTGGACGAATTTTTCGATGCTGTATGAGTTCTTGCCCTCCCCTTTTGACTCCGCTTGTACATTTAACCATGTTTTCTACTTGCTTGTATATAGTATCTAATAAATTTTATGTTGTTGATAAATTTATAATTAAATAAAAATAATCATCGGGGTTTGTACTGATAACTGTTTAATCAAATTAATTGAAAACGATCATTCGACGAAGTCTAGCTGTGCGGGCCCTATTTCTGTCTGCAAGGTTTAAAGGAACCTAGCTCGCTCACTCTAGCTCCCGTCATACCATTTTAACCTAACCTATCCGTGTCGGGGTGCCCTAAGCTACCTGGTGCACTATGTTCGAATATTTGGTGACATATAAACCATTCGGAGTACGAAAACCTATTATTTTGAGAACAAAGTTTTTAGCCATGGAATGAAGTACAATTTTATTGAAAATCCATCTCTTATTTTATATATGTATACATTTTGACATTAGTTGGGTAATTCATACCTGGCGACACTTTTTATTTATCTGAGAATGAAAATTTCGTGCCGATAGAATTAATTATTAATTAGATGATGCTGTAACACCGGCGAGTCCCGCTAGTGTTACTTATTTTTATTATTAAGTATAAATAAAACTATATTGGAGATTTGAACTTTAAAATATATTAAGCGTCTGCCTTCAACGAGGGCTGGTACCGGAGTCACAGATAAAAGCAAAACATATTTTTACATTCCTATTTCAAATTCTTTTTGTTTTCGCTAGACGCTTCCAAAGGCTACCTTGTCTGCCAGAGACCTGCACACAAGGATATCCTCTTTCATCCTACAAGTTGATGACAAATATAACTTTGGTGACAAACAATATAATTCACATTATGATTTAAATTTGAAGTCTCTCAGATAATGTTTTTCGACCTAAATTAGGTAGGTACATACCTACCTACCAATTCAAATAACTAATTAATGCGAATAATTTAAATTAAATTTCAATCAGATCTATAGAAATCTTTGTTTAGACAAAGTTGGAACCAAAACGACAAATATCTGAAATCCTAAGTAACTTATTTATTTATTTGGTTCACCAACAATTACTGGTATAAGCAAATTAAACAGAAGCAACAAATCAAAATAAAGTGTAACAATCACTTACGCACAAACCGTCGTAACTTACAAAAAAATATATAAATCAAAACAAATTAAACTTAAAAAACCAAGGCAGATAAAAACTCTGTACCGGTTTATTTTATTTACCTGATTAATCATTTTTATCAATTTCAAATCGTAAGTGATCTTGTACCTCATAAAGTCATCAATCACTACCGGAAATTTAATCTTGAAATACTAACATTCAAATCTCAACGACTTCATTGTTGCCATTTTAAAAACGTGTTCTTTTTTCGCGCTGGCATGTGGACTGATAAGAAAATTAGCATTCACGTTGAACGTCGCACGTGTCCCACCGTCCCACGTCGTAAAGTGATTGCTCTGTAAACATAGCTTAGGATGTTGCCACACTAATTGATCGATGGTAGAATGGATCGACAGTTCCTACTACACTATATCGATCTGCTTGATTAATTCATTGAGTTGTCATCGAGGGAGAGATCTTCAGTCTTCTGTATAAGCGACCTTTGGACGATCGGTCCATAGTCATAGCTACTACAACCAACCAACGTCTAAATATCAATGGATTTGCAAAATAACTCGTTTAGTCGAGCTAGAGGGGCGCCGCGTGTCAGGGTTCCCTGGGTCGTGGGAAAATAAGTTTCCGTTATATCTAACAGTATTATTCCCCTTCGGTACCGCCGGAATAAATAAATACACGATTTGAATCGTTTTTTTTTTCATTACCTAGATCTCTACCGACTCTACTGATTGTCTAGATACCACATAATATTCTGGTTTTATTTATTTTTTTATCCTTTATTTCAGGCAAATAAGGCCCATAAACACAATACAATAACTATAACAACAAATTTAAAAACTACTGCACATAAAGTGTCGTGTTACACTGTGAGGCGTCGCGTAGCCGGTCGCGGAAACGCCAATACAGCATACCTTTCGGCCTAAACTCTTCCTTGAGGAAGGTCACCAAATGATGAGTCGGAACGCACACCACGAACGACTTGAAATTGGTGTTCCACCCTCAAGGTCCAGTTTGTCTTCAGTCTTCACCCGTATGTACCTACTCTACGACGTCCTTAGCCTTCGTAGAGTAGTGCAAACGGGACACGTACAACTGCATATGCGTTGTCGAGACTGCAGGACGGACTGCGGGCACATGGGGTCGGTTTTTAGGAGAAACATAGAATGATGTGGTGTTAGACTACTACATTGTAAGTAGGTACATAAGCGTACATTAATTATTATAGTATTGACCTATTGGGCATCTTTCACCATTATGCTTATGAATACTTAGCTAATAAATGTTATGCTTAAGTTGATTCTATTGTATTCTCTTGACATAGGTACATCCTTATAAAACATGTTAGGGCTCTGGATTACAGGAAAAGTACAGGCTAAACCTCAGAATGATCTCAGGTCTGGTGTCATTTACTAACTATTAGGTAGGCATCTACCACTTCCTGTCCTGACCATTCTCATTAAACAATATAAATAATGCCCGATCGAGAAAAGCCGGTCAGGAACCGGAATAAAGTTAGTATTTCAATTGATTTAGTCCCAATTGTGTACTGAATTACAGAATTAGGTAAATTCGTCATTGAAATACAGTCATATCCTGTTCTTGTACGTAAATCTATATGTGTACGTACTACGTATGTATGATTTAATATTGCATGTAGCTCAACAGGTAATCTTGGGCGCTGCTGTCAGCGATAATATCGCCTTCAGTGAGTAGGTACCTACTTTAAACGTTTTCGAAGAAATAAGTTAGGTAGGTATTATATCCATCAGCGCTGAAGCGCTGAAGGTTAACTCACGTCTCTCTCATTATGAGGTTACAAAAAAATAAATGAGTTCTAATAAATATTATTTGGTTCCACCTTTTCATGATATTGGTATTGGGCTTAAAGAGACCGCAAGTACTTCAATATTTATTTACTGAACAACTCAGTTTCTGTTTACATTTTTGTTTTTTTAACCAACTTAATTTTCACAGGAAACGAGCATTTTTTCCGAGATACCAACTAGCTTAAGGCAGTCTGCAATAGTGTTTTTATAGAAAAACACTATTAGTTCGATTACGAAAATTAGTTTCTAATAGTAGAAACTAATTTTGGTAATCGAACCTACTTACTTCCAGAGAGTCTCCTAAAAACAAAAAATACCTCTTTACAACCAAAGCAAATTTCTGTATGGTGTCGGACGTAAAATAATAGCACAATCCCATCACGTCTGTGCATTGCAACAGCTACACTGCGATCGCCTGCCAAGCGTAGCGATTATGGCAAACCCCCTCTTATGTCCAGCAGTGGACATCATGCGGCTGATGATGACATTGACTCTATATTCTTAGGATTCCGACTTTCCTTTCGTTCCACAAGATGCATGCCAGGAAGTCTTTTGCCTCATGTTTGCTTCACTCATCAAATAAACTTTGCCGAATTACAAACGACTTGTATTTAGAAAGTTAAATTGCTAGCGGCCAACGAATCGTCCATTTTTGTTTAGCGCGTCATATAATAGTGTACATAGAGTGAGTAGTTAGTGGCCCCAATAAAACGATTCCCACCATTAAAGTAGATATAGCAACTAACTAGATAACTGGCACACCGATCCTTATCGGTCAATTACTAGGATCAGCACACAACACGCTGCCACTTCAATAGGTACATCTGTTTTATTTTGAACGCCAATCTTTCCATGCACGCCATCGTAATTTGACAACCCACACCTTATTCTTGTAATTACAATAGATGTGTTTACTTATCGGTTAACCGATGCCTTTGTTCAAATTACCGATGCAGAAAGAAGAGAGAATAATTTATTGATGGAATAGAGTATATAGTCTTTAGATAGAACCCTAGGTACAAACAAGCGTAAGTAAACTAGGGATTTTGTTTTGTTTATTTTATCATCACCATATCGAAGCCTCTTTTTTTTTTTTTTTTTTT
>NDFZ01004820.1:130828-176340 GCA_002192655.3 Mamestra configurata
TCCGCAATCCCCGGCTGGTGCCGGCCCGCCTCTGCGGGCCACCTCGCGTCGGCGAGGGGATTGAGGTGTTTAACTCCCCTCGCTACGTCAAAGAGGGGCGCACGGGAACACCACGCGCCGCCACCTCGGGTCCGGATGAGTGGGGGGCGACGGACATCCCCAAGTCCGCCGCCCCTGGACCCAGTTAGGGGGGCCGGAAGAGGGCAGCGTATGCCCTCCTCCGACGCCCGATGCGCCTGCTGCGGGCAGGGAGAGCGGTTGTGATCTCCCTCTCCCTTTCCGCAGCCTCCTTCTGCGCGATAACTGTCTCGCAGAAGGAGACCACCGCGTCCCAGGACTCCTCACCGCCGACCATAGCATGGACTACGGCCGGCAGCGAGAGGTCACCGCCTACAACAGAGATGAGGGCACGGCGCGGCTCCTCCCAAGCTGCACACTCTGCAAGCGTATGCCGTGCCGTGTCCTCCCGACAGTCGACGCAGTGGTGGCATCGAGACCATATCGAAGCCTAACTTAAGCCTAAGAAGAGGAAATCAAGAAATCATTGTACTACAATGCTGAAGTTTGTACCTCCAACTTCAACATTGTTCTATGAAAAGGTATATTGCTCCTTGTGGCATTCCGCAATTGAAACTCAAAATTACTGCGTCATTAAAAACTGCAGCTAGGTACTATAAAAGTGAATGGATTCGTTATCAATTTGTTGTTTATTATTTGTGTGTAATCTCATGGCGACGCCTATAGCCTATTTAGTTATCTCTTGTCTAATCATTACCATAAAGATAGGTTTATTGATGTGTATCATAATGATTTTAGTCATTGGTTCTGTGAGACACGTCACTTTCTAAAGCAAGTGTTTGGTAAAAATTTAACCAACATAAGAGAAATGGTCTAACTGTCAGTTAGGTAGTAGACGTAGCTTGGCCAGAACTAGGCGGTAGGTAGTGGTCATACAACTAGTACCTATCTTGATACAGCAAGTAGGTACCTATAACGAGACCGAACAGTAAACCACATGTTTACAAAAATGTATGACACACTGCCAATAATAACTTTAGAGCCCTGTCTTTCTACAAAAAAAAAACAATAACGTTTTATATTTAATGTTTATCAAATTATAATATCAACCATATTCAAAATTATTCACGGTGTTTTCTTTCAGATGAACCATTCGATGTTGACTTCCTACGTAGGTACGACGAATAATATAAACTCAAAAGAAGTAAAGATTTCACAAGAACTGCTAAAACGGCTTTTAATAATGCGACATCATTGAGTCATAGAACTCGTTCGCATTTTCATTAAGAAAAGCTTGTTAATTACAATAAATTGGAAGGCTTTATTCTGGTTTACCTTATTTGTATATTTTTTTTCCTTCAGTCTTTGACATCGTGTGTATGGTCTGGAGAACATTTTGGCGCGCATGATCGCGTTTAGCGTGTGGTTGAACGGGGCTTTGCAGTTTCCTGCTAATTTAAATATCTTTGTTAACTTGTAGTTAGCATCCAATTGCTGCAAGACAGGTGCTAAATAAAAAGAATGATAAAATTATAACGTAATAAACATTTATTTTGATGATAAAATGTTTCGTTGCAGCTGGTTTTACGCCTTACAAGTTCAAACAATGGCTGTCCCAACATAAACATGATAAAGCGCGGAAACCGCTTTTATTTATAGTAAAACAAACTGTGCGTAGATACCTATAGGTACGTGGTAAACTCAATAACTAACACAGACCTACTAACCCAATCTAGCCCACAATGCGAAGGCGCGCGGCGGCGAACGATTTCGACACGACACCCATTGCGGATACCAACTAGCTCGGAGAATTATATTAGTCATACCACGCTGTTAAATTTATGTAGATACGCGTTGTAATTACATATCTAGCAATATTTTGAATACCTAATTGTACGCATGCGGCATGTGTTAAATATCTTTTTAATGGTTTTTAAAACCACGACAAGACCATCAAAAATTAGGAGATGAAAAAGAGTAAAACTGACATAAAGGTAATTCTGTAATGTATATTTCATGCACGTGAGCATTTCAACGTCAGCAAGGACTACAAAATATTCCTATGAAATACACACAACTGAGATACCTAAAGCAAATACAAATACTGATGAATGTAATTACAAAGATATCGCAATTGAGGCGAGTATTCTTCCATTTTGAATTGCTGTAGTAACTAACGGATAAAACATGGCCTTCTTTATTTCGTCACGTTCTGCAATAAAAAGTAGCCATATTAATTGAGGCTAACACGCTTTAACTTCCGTGAGTCTTTGTTTAAGCGCTGTATTCGTCATAACATTAGATTCATTAGAAACTATAGCTAATCTTTTGTTGTTGATTTCATAATCATTTTATAATACTCTAGGTAACACATTGCATAGTGCAGTATTTGCACTTTGTTCAACTTTGTTATTGCATACCATTTGTATTGTCCTGACTATCAATTAATTGTTATGCTTCATTAGCTACTTACCTACTATACGTCCAAAGTTTAAACAATATGGCTTGTTGTGATTTGATTTAATATTTTCAGTTTGACATTTTTATGCTAACGAATACTTTATGGTAACAAGACATATGGTTTATTAGTATTATCCATTAACCCAAACATACTTCTATTTAACACTTGCGTGAACCATAGATTGTGGTATATTGAACATTGTATTAGCATATAAAGGCTTATTATTGTAAATATTGTAGTGAGGTAAACTCATCTATCATTATTGTTCATGAGAACACCTGTAGAACACTTGTAGATGGGACAACTTTAAAGCTTAGTTTATGTAATGTTGTTTTATAATAATTTAACATTTTTGTAGATATATTATCATTTTCTTTATAACAAGTATTAATATCTTTTAAAACCAAACCTTTACTTACACGCAGGTTAAATACGTAGAAACTCAAGTAGTAAATCGGAATGAAATTCAACATCATAGTTGCAGAACCTAGACCGACATTTAAAAATCACTCACCAAATACACGTTTGTCTGAAAATAAAACTTGTCTCAGTTTTGAAGCAAAGGACACATTGCTATTGACCACTAAGATCTGGCACGAAAAGTTCAACTATCTATGTAAACATTTGTCTATACACTGCCGGCCGACAAGGGCAGTTTGCAACGAAGGTCGGTTTCAGACCGTCCTGTAAATCGTGTCAATGTAAGCACTCGAAATTGATACTAACGTGATCGATACAGATGTTGCTACTCACGCAACAACAAGGATACAGGCATAGCCGCGGAGGAAATCAGTGTAGAGTTACTGGCAACTTGATATTCTTGAGAAGACATTGTTACGACAATGGAGGCAAAAGATTGCAACCAAGAACCTATAAACCGACTAGATAATTCAGTATTCTCTGCACATGCAAGCGCAGCATTTAGAATATGTAAAGAAATTTAAATAACATATCTTATAACAGAATCTAGAATCGTGGAAGCCACATATTGTAGGATAAAAACAGAACGTGAGACAGCAAAACGTGATGACGGGAAATGCGCAAAGATTCTCGTCGTTCACAATTAAAATTCAAAGGCACCTACGTATGCACATAATAAGATAACTGGTTTGCTGAAGACTGAGGCTGCTCAAATACCCTGTCGCCGAGAGGTAAATAATTTATTTAAACACTACTGAGAATGACGGAATCGCGTTGTTGCCTTGACCCCCGACCGATACTAGGCAGTAAGAAAATGTGAGCTTCGAAGCTTCGAATTCGTAAATATACGATTACATGATGATAAAAGCCTTTGAAACTATTCAAATGCCAATTTGATCATAATAAGCGCCCTTAGCAACACAGGAAATTCTAGGAATGTGGGTGTTCATGAAGGGTTTCACAAGACCCCACGCGTTTAGCCCGGCGATAAATTTCACACAAATAATATTTTTAAAATATTCTTTCTTCATCTGGGTGGCAGTCAGCTCCATTCCATTCATAATATATTGGTCTGAACGATAATGATCGACGCTGAAATATCTCAACGTATCGCTGTCAAGCAACACGGCAATCTGTTAACGTTCATGTTACAACACAGTTTATGTTGCAGCACGCCCCACGTGGCGACAGCCACCTCGTATCAAAAGTGGGACAAACCTCGCATTCCTATTTTAAATTAGAACGAAAATTATGTAACTTAGACCTATTAAATGCACTAGTGTAGGGTGTGTTTAAAATAATATTTATCGATGATACAAGTCAACAAGAACGTCCTACTTCCATGAAATGACGTGGGAAATTCTACTTCATCTTTCTATTATGAAAATACAATGAATCTCCTACTCATAGGATGTCGTGTCGTGAGTACATAGTGTAAATTCATAAATATTTATTGTTAACAGTCCGTCATGAATCAGAGTTTACTACGATGAAAACGCAATGCAAGTGAAAATATATGACTCATTTGCGAGTGACTGCTACCATAAAATGATAACTGTTATGAATTTGATAGTTAGGGAGTTGTTAGAATGAGATTTACTCTTCATTAACTTTTATGTACTACGTACGTACATGGATTGTTTACTATTGTGAATTGTGATCAGTCTAATTAATTTATGATTTGAGTGAAACGTTTGGCTAACAAGACAGTGGGCGTTGTGACGTCAGTAACAGATGACGGTTGGCGGTAACGGTCAAATCTTATCAATCTTGTGGTTTACGGTTGTGTATGTAAGTACCACAGTAGTTATGAGTAGTTATTTTGTAACGAGGCGATAAATTATGGAACTAGCAACATTATGCTCGTTACTTACGTCGTTTTTAACATTAACTTTCTGCCTGTTATTTGAAAAGGCAAAGAATATTGTGAATGTTTCAGATAAACAACGTTATATCTAAAATACCATTAAAATTGAGAAACAAATAGGTACGAAATATCTCAATGGCACCTCAGCATTAGCTAGAAGAATTGTATCTGGCATTGTTTACTTAGTACCAAATAAAACACCCGCATTTCGAAGCCTGCGCAAAATGTGCCAGTGTATATGCCATCGGCAGAACGGGGCCACGGTCAGACCTTCAGCTTACTCAGAACGTATGTATGTACAGACAGTCGTATATTTTATTCATATTGCACAAGACGAGGTGAACTGCCATTTTAAATGCAACATCTTTCAGGTCAACGTTTATTTAAATACAATTCCGCGTTAATATACAACTAACTGTTCTCGAAGAACTTTAATAATTTAATTTAAGTATCATTAGTTTGTATCTGAATAAAAACCTAAATGCTTAGTATTTCTATGCAATGGCGACAAACGTTAAAACAGGCTGAAATAAAATACTTGACTCAGTTTTAAAAGTATCTTCTGTGAAATTCTGCAACATGTACATTACAATTCAGTACAAATACCTACAATTGAGATAATTGCGCCAATCACGATAGTTTAATATAATACCTACACTTTCGTTATTATGACTTCCATAATTGTCATGTCGATTCCTGTGCTACTATAATTATATTATCTGCACATTTATCACGATAACTTTAGCTTACTTATATCGAAGGGACCATGGTTGATTGGATATCTACTGAGTTAATTGGTTGTTCTGCGCGGTTAACAAAATAATAGCCGCGGTCAATATTATTGAATGGATATCTCTTCGAGTAGTAGTAATATGAAACATCGAGAACGTCGCATTCATAAAAATTAGGTATATCTTTTTGATAATAGTTCTGGCCAGAAGCCACTTACACTTTTACCTAATTCATCAATTAACTTAGCATGCAGGCCAGATGCCAGTTTTACTTTGTAACCAATCGACGTTACCGCCTCCGGTACGGGCAGCAGTAGCTGCAGCCAAAATAGTGAAGACTAGGTATTATTTATTTAACAATATATTTCTTTCATTTCAGGTACAGATGTGTGCCCTATGAAATCAGTGCTGAGGCGCATTGGACAGCAGCTGTTCACTGCGCTCAGCACCAAAGGGCTGGCGGTGCTGGTCAATCATGGCATTGCTGACGAGAAGGTGAGCATTCAGAAGGAGGACTCTTAAGACACAACAGGGTTTACGGTCATTACATGACAGATTTATGCAAGTCTGATGGATGAGATTCATCTATTGACCAGCGCTTATGTTTTGTTTGAGGGGATCTGCATCGTCTACTTTAAATCGTCACTATCGTCGGTAGACCACAATCTTGTTGCTCCTTGATAAAAATGTTTCACCATTCAGTTAAGCATCCGCTTTTGGATAATGGCAAAGTCACCAGCCATGAGCTGTTTGCGTGTTATCCTTCTAATCATCTTCTCAGATGCCAGCTATGGTATGAGGAAATGTAGGACCTACCTAAGAACGTCTCGGCCTCGACACGACCAGTTCTCATAATTGTGTTGAGGTGGCAATTGATTTACCATGGCTTTATCATGGAACCAACGCCGTTGGAGGTACCCAGTGACGGCAGTCGCATATTTAAACAATGGTTCCTTTGGCATTACCATTGTCAGAATAAAATGATGAATAGTAGGAAATATAGGAGGAAGGAAGAAAACAGTTTTATCAATTAACGCATCGCTTTTTCCTGAATGAGTAAACATAACTCACAGCGATTAACATTTCAAGGCAGTATCGGTACTGGCAGGTTCATGGGCTTCTAGACTGTTACCTTATGAACTGGATAGGCAGTTGTTGTTACCTGCTTGCATAATTAATCATGACTTTGATGTCTGCTTGACTTACAGTCGTACAGAATTAACTGAGCAATGCCCTGACAAAATTTACCTGCATTCTGTCGAAGAGATAAATTATCTGTCTCTTTTCTGACAATGCAGGTCTGTGATGTGCGTGGCTCAATCAAATACTAGAAGAAGACTTGGTCTCTATCACTTTATCTCATTCTCACGTCTCTGCCCGAATCCACTTCTAGGACCGTTAAATCTCAGTCCATTCTTTATATATGTGGCTTAACTCCACACATATGTTTTTGGGATCACACTCAACACAATCATGTCCTCAGTACTGGAAATGTCTTACAGATGGGCAATCAATTTCATGGTTTGTTGACAAACTCTTGTTATCTGCTGTGTTTCTCTATGGAGTAAAATAACAACAGCAGTTCACTTGACCTTAAAATTCTGACATTTGACTGGCTTTGAACCGAAGTGGAGGGGTTCTTTAAAATAAACTTACAGTTTAAAAAAATGCAGAATGTAGTCAAGGCAAACGTGTAAGAAAAAATGCTTAGGCTCATTTACTTATGTTTAGTTTGGAATATAGCAGTATCTTATCGTTTAATCTTGACAAGTTGACATACAGATTTGATCAAGGCCGCTCAGAAAAAGGCCGCTCAGAAAAAGGCCTTTTGCATTAAAATTAAATTTTGAACAAAAAAAGCAAAAATGGTCACAATCAACACATTCTAAGGTCGCATTACGGAACACAATGACGCGAAGTCTTTTTGTATGTGTATAGCATTTTCAAGATTTCGTAAAGATTCTCAGATTTTGTGCGAGGTCAAAGAGCTTCGGTGAGATTTTCTTATTCTTCAACTATCTTTGTCTTTGATAGCAAAGTGTTGTCAGCATTCGTCATCAGCTGAGCATAATAGACCAATGCTTTGGTATAATTAACTTAACTAAACCAAAAAAGGGACGGCTTTGGTAACTGTTTTCTATATGTGCTGTGGACTTTTCAGCCAGATTCTTTCAAAACCTTTCATTTTAGCAAAGAGGTGCATGACGTTGTTGGTTTTCCTGATACGAAGTTGTTGGTTTTCCAGCTGAAGGCGGTCTATGCGGACCTGGACAACTTCTGCGCGCTGCCGGAAGGTTGCCAGGCGCAGTACCTCCGCAACCCCGTCAGCAACCATGGTTACGTGAAACCGGGGATGGAGCAGTTTGACACCACTAAGAAGGTAAACTATTACAAATAAATACATGTGGGACTACTGAGCGTCATTACTGGGTATCCAAGGTCGCTCAAAAATGGTCGGGGTCGCCTTTGCTCCCATTCATATAGGACTTGAACTAAAGTGAGTATAGGCTAGTTACCAACTACTTAGGTACCTACTAAACGTCTCAGCATGGGCCCTCTTCGGGAAATAGATATAAACTTGAAGTCTTGTATGTCCTTACATGTCAAAGAGATTTAAAGATTCAAATAAATTTATTGTGTTTGTAACTCGTCAATGTTACCTACCGACTTATTCGGATGAGCTAAAGTTCAGAATTATAAAGTTTTATAATGACGACGTCGTCATCCGCGGTCAATAGCTACCTACGTTCGTCTCAAAGTGTTACATATTTATCTCGAATATTCTTTGAAGCACTGTTATTACGCTGTTTCTCGGTAATCCAGCCGGTAATTACATGTTAATGCCATACCTACGACTATCTAAAATTGCATAATGTTTCCCACGAGCGAACGACTAACGAGTGATGCCATCTAGCGGCTGAAATGATATATTAGCATAACCCGAAAACCTAGACAGACTTTCTCCTCACTCATTGTGCTTACTTAGCACAATACACAATGCAGCTAATAGTTGAAAGTCTCAGAAAACATTTAAATGGAGCAACTACTTCTAGGCTAATTAGAAACTAAGCTTGCTCAATTTGTTACGTGGTAGGTATGAAAAATCTGGCTATGGAATTGCTTGGCTACAACCGGAACCCAAGTGCTTACTGTATTCCTGTTTATCCATCGCTTTATCGTAAATATCCTCTTTCCCTCAACATTTTTTCCTTCCTTCCTTAAATGTATTCCACAATGTTCCAAAAGTCCCCAAGTGACGTTTTCCTGACCTGATAAAGGTCACAGGAATTATCTGGATTCACACACCGGTTGCTGTGGCAAGTAAGTAACTGAATCTAGTTACTTAACGTCATTATGCTCCCATTCTAACAGGCAAGAGAGGTGTGATTATTTTAGAAGAACGTGGGTGCATTGTAAAAGTTAAGGGGTAAAGTGGACCATGATGATGATGTAGTTTTTTGCTTCGCCTACTTCAACTTAAATTCCTCTCGTTGTTCCCCAGGAGTTACGTCACTCGTTCAACATCACCACGCTGGCGGCGGCGACCATGCCGGCGCAGGAGGACGTGCCCGAGTTCACCAAGCACGCCGTGCCGCTTGCGCAGGACCTCACCAACCTCTCGCGAGTCGTGCTGCAGGCCCTAGCCTATGCCATGGGTGAGTTTTAATTTATATCTACTGATATAAATTCACGCCTTTTTGCCTTGTAATAAAAAAAGCAGTTGCATAATAGACCACTAATAAAGAACTTTATTAGTAACCGATGAGTCGCATTCATAAACCGTATGATTAGGATAGTTTAATTTGCTTGCGGTTTTTTATAGATAGAAAATAGTGCCGTTACACTCCCACGTTTTATGACCTGGCCTGTCAAAAGCGTTGGTTTAAAGAATCTAATTAAGTACCTCCATCGTATGTTGCAATGACATTCTTATTTAGCGCCACCAATTTACATTTGGTTTAAATTTGACACCTTTAACGAATATTAATTAACGGTAAAGGCCATTGAGAACTGATTAGGCAGTGCGAGTATGCAAATATTTGCTAATGCTCTAATTTCTGGGTTAATTGCCTACCATCATGATTTTATTGACGTCGGCAAAACGGTTAATTTCGTAACTATGACTTTCATTCATAAAATCTCTCGTTTGAAACTCAAAACTTTGTGAATTTTATACACCAAGTTTTTTAATTGTCTTCAATCAAACATGACCCAGAAAAAATTACCGAATGTGAAAATCTTGTGAGTTCTACCTTCTACCAACCCGCACTGGGACTGTATGATGGCTTACAGCCCGGCCTCTCTCACAGAGAGGTGGCCTTGTAGCGGCATCAATGCTACCACGTAAAAAACTAAGAAAGAAGCCCACTATAGCCTGTCTCCCAGCATTGGAAACAATTATAATAATTGCTGATTATACTATGTGATGTGGAAATCTTGACTACCTACATGTACAATAAAAAAACTGCCAATTCCAGGTGTGCCGCCGACCTCTTTGCTGGCGAGTCACTCCGGCATGCTGATGGCGGAGGGCCGCAACCCGTCGACGATGCGTCTGCTGTACTACCCGCCGGTGCCCCCCGAGGACGTTGGTCCTTGCTGTCAGAACATCAATTACACGAGGTGTGGCGCACACGCCGACTATGGCACCTTCACGCTCTTGGCGCAGGATTCGGAGGGAGGACTTGAGGTGAGGAGCACCGAAATATTGATCTTGTATCCTAATTAGGGGATCAGTCTATCCGTATGCAGCTGAATACTAGTATTTTACATGCAGCCACGGCCAGTTTAGCCCCCATAACAGTCCACAACCCCGTATTTGGGATACTAACGTTAAATTTATTGTAAATCATATAAGAATGAACGTATGTATAAGAAGAGACATTTGCCCAGTAGATAATAAGGCTTTGTAAAAACCCACTGGGTAAACCCCAAATACCCAAAACCGCATTATTTGTATCCAGAATTATCGGAAACACGTTCATACAGATTAATGTGACTCATTCCAAATGCACAGAAAATTGCACTACAGTCATTACTTTTTTCAGCACTATCATTTAGCATTTTCGGGTAATCACGTGATTGTTACATGTAATGACGTCTAAAAAACTATTTTTAGACCATCCATTATAATTGTACCGTAATTAAAGCAACTTGTATTATTGAGGACATTTTTTTTGCCATAGAGTGGCAGACTAGCACTACTTAGACTTGTTGTGATTTTGTTTTATAAATCTGCAGGTGAAGTTGAACGGCAGTGACAAGTGGGAGAAGGTGGGCCACCTCCCCGGGGCGATCCTCGTTCAGTCTGGAGAGTTCCTCGCCGCCTGGACTGCTAACGTTCTCCCGGCACTGGTTAGTATCTTATTCTTAATTTATTATTTAGCAACTCCAAGTGGACCTGCAACTAGCTACGAACTTTTTTTGCGGTTCTAATCTATTAAAGATTCTCTAATTTGCTATCCTCGACGAAAATAATGAACTTTTAAAACGGAGTTTCTTGGTAAGAGGCGGTCAGTAACACACTATTGAGTAGTTTAGTTTACGAGGCGTCTACCACCCATAACCTAATTCATTTCCTCAACTCGACTCCGATATTTTCGTCTTCATGAATACTAGTGTCGAAAGTTTCCTTCAAAATTACTATAACGCAAATAACGTAAAAACGACGAAATGTTGAAGAGTGGTTTTCAATGTGTCCATCTCTGTGTGCAGGTACACCGCGTGGTGGTACCGCCGGGCGAGTACGCGCGCGCGCGCGGGCGGCACTGCGTGGCGTTCTTCTGCCACCCCGACACGGACGCGCAGCTGCCGCCGCTACCGCTGCGCGCCGTGGCCGCCCCCCCGCCGCCCACCTTCACGCCGCACACGCACCTCACGCTGCACAACCGCCTGCTCAACGCGGCGCATCACTTACAGAAACGCTTCCGAGAGACGTACGCGTGACTAGCGCACAGTGGCGACACAGAACCCGTCTACAAAACGAGGCTCGCACGCCGCCACACCGCTCCTTAACCCGCGTCCAGGGCCAATATGCATTAGACCCAGACCTATTGACACTACTTATAACCTACTTCGCATTAGCTCTACTTGCTCAACAAATCACTAAACGAATTTAGCGCTAAACCAATTAAATCTTAAATTTCTATCAATCGTTTGAAGATGACAGAGACAGAATGATGTTTTAAATAGGTCATTATCTGCCTATGGAATAAGAACGTTGCATTTATTGGTTTGTGGTGCAAGTGAACCTTAGCCATTTTCACGTCTCTTACTTGCAGTTGTAGTTCGACAGTGTGACAGGGATACAGCTTCACTTATGCACTTGCTAAATAACATTTATAGATCTCGATCTTACTAAATAGTACATAAGCGCGGCGTGCACTTTGCGTAATTTCAAAGATATTGTCTTTTCCGTAAGATAACATCTATAAAACTACGCACGATGCACTTGATGCCGTACTGGGAATCGCTAACGATTCTCAGTGCGGCGTCAAAGTGCATTGTAAGTGTGTATAAAAAACTTTTTTCGATACACGTAAACTTTGGTGAAACGAATGTGAACTTGAGAATTGAATCGGCGTTAAGTTTACTAAGTTACTGTATTATGTTCTCTACGATTAACAAATTGTTCAAAAAGAAGTGACTGATTGGACGGGGTTCACCCGTGTCTGATTCTTGAGTGATAGTCGCGCGAACACGCGATCGTCGCGATCATTTGCCTTTGCCACTCATTTTGTTCAGTAAATCCGAACGCGCCCTGTGTCGGTTAGCCGAACATAGTGAACCCGACGATCGCGTATTTGCACGACAATCGCTCATGTCAGCTTTAGGCTCATAATTATAGGAACGTATTGTTTTTATTTCACGGTGTACTTAAGTTTACTTAATAATGTTTAATTAGGCGGAAGGATAAATAAAGACTAAAGACAATAGAACAATGATGTCAATGCGCACAGTTCTTCCATCATCATCGTTTTGTATTTGAATAATGTCGGAGCTCCCATGGAACTCGATAAACCTACTTCATTATTCCGTCGTGAATGTATAAAAACTCATAGTAGTTTCTCACTCACAAGTTAGTATAATTGAATCATCATTTCATTGTTGACAGTTTCATCATAGTTTTAGTTTCTCACAAGTTAATTCACTTTAAAATAAAGTACTTAAAGCATTTTAATACTTACTTTATGAATTCCCAAATTCTTAAATTGTACTCCGTGTTTCGTGCGTGCACTCTCCATTGGCTAAAACCCAGATTTGTTAACTAAAGACTAATAATTCTATTCATTCCCGAAAATATTGCATTTCCGCATATGCGTGTCATTTCATTGAAGTAGAGAATAATTTTATTAAAAGCTTATTTTATAAATATTTTTATTCTTAGCAATTAGCGACGTGAAGTCAAATTCTATATAGTATTGCTTTACACCCTTATATCACTATTCGTTATGTGTTCTTGCTATAGCATTTTATAATTAAGTATAGTTTGTTTTTCTATTTATTATACTTATTATACACTGTCCATTTTCACGACTACTTATTTCGTTTTATTAAGTAAATCGTGTGATAACTTTGTAGCTCAATTTTATGTCCGTACTTAAGTATACGATAACATTGTGTTCGAACATCGAAAGTATGAGAAAATAATTAAACTTTTTTATTAGTTTTAACAAATGACGATCAGTACTTAAAGACCCAGTTTCTTTAATACTTAAATGAGACTTAAATGTATGTATTGAGAAGGTATTAATTATAACAGTCATTATAGTTTGTGTGTCCCAATTATTTAAATAATAAAATGAACAGATGTACTAGGGATGGTATTTTTGACGTAAAAATTAAGTGACATTTGGGTCCAAAAATAATTGTAATATACCACAAAAGCAAACACTTACGTTTGCGATCTGTTAATTAGAAACAGTTTAAATGTAAGTAGATAATTGAACTAATAATTTGACAATAATAATAATTTGATTGGAATGAAAAAGATTGTTAATTCGACGAATTTTGTAAAACCGTACATTACCTCTGTTTATGCAATGTTCCTGTCGGAATGACGGTTGACATGAAATACTTTTTTTTATAAAATAGTGAAATTAAATGATATGCTGATTAAGAGAAATGTTTGTTTTATTTCTGTGTACTGAGAGATTTTAGGATGAATTTTATTCATTCTGGCTTTCTTTGATGCAGTACCTAAGTTAGGTAAATGTTATTAGTATTGAAAGTAAAAATGTAAAACCATTCACCAGTTAGAGAGTCACTTATTTTTTAGAAACCTTGAAGTTTTATTTAAATATATCAGTATATACATATGTCTAGAGGGAGTCGATGGAGGCCTTTGAACAGTCAGACAGTATAGACTGAATAAAAGAAAAAAGTATAGCTAAATAGTATGCAGATAGGCACCGGATTAGGTAATATATTAGAAAAATTGAAAAGAACAGATCAGATAAACGAATCTTGTTACAAGGCTGGGGACTGAGGATCGCTGCAGAACATCCTACAGTACTAACTACATACTTGTTACGTCGCTACGAGTCTACGGCGCTACAGCTCTTGCTACGCAGCAACAGGTATAAGCTCTTTAGCTCCAGCACTTGCCACCCAGCTACTAGTCTACGGCGCCCTTGCTACACAGCTACGGGTTTACAGCGTAATTCTTTGCTACGTGCTACAATGCTACAGTCCTTACTACAGCGCTACGGACATTGCTACAGCGTTACGGACCTTGCAACAGTGCTACGGAGCTTGCTACAGCGCTACGGACATTGCTACAGCGTTACAGACCTTGCAAAGTGCTACGGAACTTGCTAAAGCGCTACGGAACTTGCTACAGCGCTACAGATTTTGCTACAGCACTACGGACCTTGCTACAGCGCTATGGACTTTGCTACAGCGCTACGGACATTGCTACAGCGCTACTGACATTGCTAGTGTTACGGATCTTGCAAAGTGCTACGGAAAAGCTACAGCGCTACGGACCTTGCTACAGCGCTACGGACATTGCTACAGCGCTATGGACATTGCTACAGTGTTACGGACCTTGCAAAGTGCTACGGAAAAGCTACAGCGCTACGGACCTTGCTACAGCGCTACGGACATTGCTACAGCGCTATGGACATTGCTACAGTGTTACGGACCTTGCAAAGTGCTACGGAACTTGCTACAGCGCTACCAACCTTGTTATAGCGCTACGGACCTTGCTTCAGTGCTACAGACCTTGCTACAGCACTACGGTATTTGCCACAGCGCTACGAACCTTAATTTGCTACAGCGCTACTAACCTGGCTACAGCGCTACGAACCTGGCTACAGCGCTACGAACCTGGCTACAGCGCTACGAACCTGTCTACAGCACTACGAACCTGGCTACAGCGCTACGAACCTGGCTACAGCGCTACGAACCTGGCTACAGCGCTACGAACCTGGCTACAGCGCTACGAACCTTGCTACAGCGCTACGGACATTCACTACAGCGAGCGGCAGCGCAACGGGCCTTGCTACAGCGCTACGAACTTTGCAACAGCGTAACGAACCTGGCTACAGCGCTACAGACCTTGCTATAACGCTACGGATCTTGCTACAGCGCTACAGAACTTGCTACAGCGCTGCAGAACTTGCTATAGCGCTACGAACCTTGCTACAGCGCTACAGAACTTGCTACAACGCTACGGATCTTGCTACAGCGCTACAGAACTTGCTATAGCGCTGCAGAACTTGCTATAGCGCTACGAACCTTGCTACAGCGCTACAGAACTTGCTACAACGCTACGGACCTTGCTTCAGCGCTACAGAACTTGCTACAGCGCTACGAACCTTGCTTCCAGTGCTACGGACATTCACTACAGCGAGCGGCAGCGCAACGGGCCTTGCTTCAACGCTACGGAGCTTGCTACAGCGCACCAAACCTTGCAACAGCGTCTGTTGTCGTTGTTGTCGAGTCTGGACTCGCACACCGAGGGTTCCGTTCCGATCGAGTCTTGATTTTTTCCGAGTATACATTACCTACGGAAGTTTATAAACTATGAAAGCAAAATATAGCAGGTAAGATTGAATGGCAAACTTGACTTTGTTGTTGAACATACCTTATGTTCTCCTATAAACACCACAATCAATTTTTCAACCGAAAATATAAGTTTTGTAATAGCAAAGAAAAATATTAATTTAATTTATAATTATATGATAAAATTACAAATTCCCAATTTTCAGACTTTTTCCGGTACTTGTACTGTATCTAATTTCTATTTTCTTGTCAATTTTTTGACTCTAGGTCAATGGCAAGTACCCTATAGGTTTTGGTTGCCTTGCGAGCGTCAAAACATGCGCCATCTACGGAGCATAAACGGCCTTACGTGTTCATTGCGTTGACTTAGAAGTTTGATTTTTTTCGCTCCTCCAAGGAAAGAAAGAAAGAAAAGAAAAGAAAGAACCGTTTCCGTTTTTACCGACTGAAGTACGGAAGTCGGAACCCTAAAACACATCTGAAACACACAACGATGCAGTTCTCGAAGTATATTGTTGTTGTTGCGCTCGTCCCCAACAGATGGAGCTATCTGTGTCATCACATCACAGCATCAAATTGCTTTAGAGCTACTCTAAAGGTGAAGAAAAAACTGCAAAAAAGTCTTCTTCTCCTCTCCTGTTACTCTAAAATAATCTGGAAAAGCGGTTATCCAGAATCCAAGCTTTCTCTCCAAAAGAGGCCTAAAAGAACGCCTACAACAATTGATTACGCACACCGGCAACTTGGGTATTTATTATTTGTAAATAATAAAAGTTAATCGATGTGGCTTTCATGCATGCGCATTAATACACGTGTACTTTTTAAAGATAAGTTCATAGCGTGAATAATTGTTATTCTCGTTAAATCTCTTGTGCTGATGTTTTTTTTTCTATCATAAACCCGCTGCAATATCGGTTAGACTGGAAGCCGACCCAAACATAGATGAGAAAATTCTAAGCGGATTGATTGATGCTTGGCATATACCGCGTCTATAGGGGGACGTTCAAGTATTACGTAACGCAATTTGGGGGGAAAGACAAACAGGAGCTTGTAAAACGTTACGATGCGTTACAGGGGCGGGAGGGGTGTTTGAACAACGCGTTACGTAACATTGGTTTTTTTATTTAACGCAAGCTCACTAAACATATTTTCGAGTTACACAGTCACTATAAACAGTAAGTAGTCATTTTGCCAAACAAAAATAAACATCAATATTTTTTTTTGAAATGACATTTATTAATTAAAAAATTTGGTAACATGAGAGTAGTAGACATAATTGTGACTTTTAGGTAAAAAATTGTCACTTGGATGATACGTAACGTTTAGGGAGGGGGAGGGGGGAACAGATATACGTTACGGCGCGTTACATGGGGGGAGGGAGGGTCAAAAATCTTCAAAAATTGCGTTACGTAATACTTGAACGCTCCCAAGTAGATTTATAAAGCAAATACCGAATAGTTCGCTCTGGTGGAGCTAACTATTACCGGGACTACCCGACTACCGACATAAGGTAAACGCAAAGCCGCAACAGTTAAAACTTTGGGAAAATGAAGACCGCTTTATCAGATGATATCCCCATGATCATCGTCCGTGAGTGCAGTGTACGGGAATCCTACTGACCAAAACTCCCTTTCCGGCTGCAAGAGGCACAAAGAAGCGACGGTCCTCCATGCCATCGTCGGTCTGCCATATCCACCACATAGCTCTGTGTTACAAAAAGCTATTAACAAAAATTTATATTTGGAGAAATTTAAAACTAATTTAAGATTAACTTTCTACAGACCATGCAGGTGAATATAACGAGAACGAAGTCCCGGGGGGTCCTTTAACAAGATATTTTTGTCACCACTAAATATACATCTCTGCACTGCACCCAAAAGCTGATAGAGCTAAAGCTATCGCAAAGAAAGTTGCCTTGCTGAGCAAACACAAAATATTACGATGGTATTTTCGTAAGAGGTATTCATCTGTAGTACACACCTACACGTCTTAGAAGATCGAAGGTAATTTTTTCAAAATATGAAAGTGAAATTGACACTCTTATCCATTCTTCATCTCTTTCTCTCTGTCTACAATCAAAGTACCTAAATAGAGCCTATTTTACAAAGTTACTTAGGAAGATTGCTTTTTTTTATTGGGGTTTGATTTTTTATGAGCTAAATATACATAAGATACAGTTTATAAAAAAACAAACCCCAAAGAAAACTCAGTTGGGGGGGAAAACACGTCGAACGTCACATTACGTATGACTATTTTAATTTCGCCGCGGCATAATCGAGGCGGCTATTTTCGACTTTTTATTTTGGCGTAGTTCGCGTGTGGTCGAAGTCGCCATGATGTTTTGGCGGGAAAAATCATAATGGTTGACGTTGGCCACCGGTGCAGCCGCTGACGTGACACCGATAAGCTGATTAAAATCACACAGTTTTGGACCGAAGTATCCTGGATAGAAAAATGGTGAGTCCTTATACATAAGTACCTACTACCGTGCCACTTATAGATTGGAATTATCCATTTCATGCTGCAGATGAAGTAATTGCTACACTCGTTTGGATTTTTTCGTAAATTGTTTTTTTTTTGCGGGTGACTAGCAAGTAAGGGGTAATTGGTTAATTTCCGCGGTCAGGGAAAATCCACATGAAGGTAGGTTCCTCTTTTGGCCCACTACACATAGGTATCTACCTATATAACTTCAGAATCCAATCATAGGTAGCTAATAGTACCTACCTAGGCATTATAATAACGGCACCTGCGAGGTGTCTTGAAAGTAAAGTCAAGGGTAACTTAAAATTGCCTAAAACTGAGTTACGATGTTATTCCTTAAGTGTCGATAATACCTAAGGTATATTTGATTGAAACGTTAAAATAATATTTAAGTGTATTATTATGACATCACACACATTACATTTATGAGGCAAGTATTAATAAATTAATACCTTGACGCAAACGAACTTTGGTTTTTAGTCACGGAAGCGCGAAGTTCACTTGATATCTACATATTAGATTTTATTGGTTTAATGATATGATTAGGTTTTCTTTTCTTTATTGGATGTACTTGAAGTGTATAAGCACTAAGAAACAGTATATTGTTCAGCTATTTATTACAGTAAAAGGTATAGAACAAAGTTTCATTAAAGACACTCAAAAACTGGCTCTTATTGTCCGTTCTTTTACGTTCATAATCCAGTGTATTTCACACAGCTGGTTTTCTTCCATTTTCCCTCCAAGTACAAAAGTACCTCACGTTTTTTTAATCGAAAGAGTTCTTATAGTTTCTTGAATATTTAGACCAGGCTAATAAATTGAATACTTATTCATAAATATTAGAATCAAATGATTTACTGTTTTCAAAAAAATAATATTATTTTTGTTCTAAAATATAAATCTGTGTTTTTAACACAAAACAACTGTTTTACCTACTTTAAAAACGAACACGAAAATTGATCTGCGACCCATACAGCTACGAATATTTCTAAAAATCTTAAGCTGGGTACTAAACGGTGTTACGGGCCGTAATTTAACATTTGAAGCGAGCATGTTATATTCAGAGATGTGAGTTATCTAAGATACAATTATCTGAAATACAAGATACAAAGTATGTTTTTTCATCTTATATCTAAAATACTTAAAAAAAAAACATTTTGTATTTAGATTACTTACATTACTTTGATATCTTAGTATTTGGCAAATACATTTTTGGTCCAAATACTTTTAGTGATTATTATATTATTATATAGTATTATAGTAATTTAAAAAATATATTTTTGGTTAAAATTCTTTTAGTGATTATTATCTATATTATTATATAGTTATTTAAAATATAAGTAATTTATATAAGTAATTTAAAAAATGCATAGGTATATGCATTTTTTACGGTGGTTTTATGAGGTGATATCGGAAAAGAGTCATAAGACGAATCGTCTTATTACATGTTTTTAGAAGACTCTGATTCCTCTATTGCAAGGAGCAAAAAGACAGGGCCTACTGGCAGAACCACTGACTTGAAAACACTACAATACCTAAATAATAAAGACATCAGCTTGAGGAGCTTCAATGATTATCCTACAATTAAAAAAATATAACACCTGTCTGCCGAGTTCTGCCCCTGTGGAGCGAATCTTTTCGTTCGGAGGTAGTGAGACCGCAACCCAAGAAAAATGAACGACAAAAATGTTCGAAGAACTAGTGTTACTTTAGCCTCAATTAAAACTTAAGTCATTGAAATGTTCAATATTTTTTAACATTTGCAATGTGATCTTCATTGATTAATTTAATAAACTTCATCTAAAAAAAATGTATTTTAAGAAGTATTTATATCTTTAAAAAGGATTTACGCTCTAAAAACCTGTCAGTACCCACCTTTACATTACGCCTCGTAACACCGGTCAGTACCCACCTTTACTTTATGCCTCATAACACCGGTCAGTACCCACCTTTACATTACGCCCCGTAACACCGGTCAGTACCCACCTTTACATTACGCTCCGTAACACCGGTCAGTACCAACCTTTACATTACGCCCCGTAACACCGGTCAGTGTGCCACCTTTAGGGCCAAAAAAAGCATAAATGCGAACGTTGCTTTAAAATTTGTAGAATTGGCCCTCTTATATTTGAAACATTTCATTTATTATTTCGTATGTTAAATTTAAAACGTCGTTTCAGACACGTCACTTTTCATTGCACTCTCTCGGTTCCATAACGGTCTCGCTTGCAGCTCAGACAAAGTTTGACCACTTGCATCAAAGTGTGCTATTTTGTAATTCTTCAAATATGCTTTAAAACATCTCGCAAAAAAGACATCACGATGCCTTTCAAATAGGTGCTAAATAAAGCGTATTGTGGCGTAATGCGTAGGTACACGATTAATATTTCAACGCGTGCTAATATTTAATAAATCACGCATTGACAGCATGATTACACTGCAACATGATGATGACATCAAAGACTGGAGGATTAGGCATGTCTTATCTCTTATCGTTGTTATCGCCCGCCATCAACTACTACCGAGATTGATGTCTGGCTCATATGAGCGTCATGCTTAGGAAATAATCCACCACACAAACAGTTTAATGAAACTACGCTACCTTGTTTGGCTTGTTTCCCTTGTAAAAATCACAAATAGCTTTACTATAACATTAATTTATTATAGGTAGGTACCGGAAATTCGTGTAAAATTACGCGAACAATACGAATAATGGAATTACGTGTATTAGTAATTCTCAACATAATTTAATCAAAGCTCAAGTACCTTTGAGCAAATTTGAATAATTTTTTGCACGTGAATCTGATCTCAATTAAGTATCAAGGCCCTATTATGGCCGGCTAGTAATTTTAGAGAAATAAATGAGAAGCATTCTAATATTATTGTTATAAAATTTTATTTATATTTTGTGCGTAAGTGTGTTGAAAAACGTCGTTTGAACTTGGGCATTTGTTATTGCAGTTGAGGCGGAATGAAGTCCTAATCGAAGGCGAGAGTGTTATGGAATGACTGCATTATGAATGTACTGCAATGTTTCAATTCTATAAACACATTTGTAACAAATATTTGCAACCATCCCAATATTATAAATTGGATAGGTACCAACTATCTGCCTCGTTGAGCTGTTAATCCATGTAATCAAAATGGAATGACAGCTCACTTCGTGACCACTTCACCCAAGCCTTCACTTCAACATGTTGACAGAATCAACCGGCTGTAAACATCTCACCGTGTAAGAGAACATGAGCTCAAACAAGCTGTCAATCCATACAAACAAGTTGGAATGACAGTTCATGTTATGCTCACTCCACCATGACTAAGTTTGCACGGTGCGACGTTGTCAGAATAGGCCGCCTTTTGAGCATAAAGTCCTGTGTTCAATTCCCGGGACTGGCAAACTGCCAATGAGAAATTCTAGATGGGAAATCCTATTGGGGTAGAATTTCTCATTAGCAATTCGGAGTTTACATTTGAGTCCGGTTGATGACACAGTTTACCCACTTGCATAAAAATTAAGTACATATTCCCCACAAGACTTAATTAATGTATGGATTTCATCAGCCCCAATGATTCATTCATTACATAAACAGTGGCCGTTATCTTTTTTCCGGATTATTCATTATTATTGGGAAGTCGGGGAAAATAAACCTTGAGTAGCCAAACAGAAACTACTTGTTGTAGCATCTCGATCATGAAGATTTGACTATAATGGCCTCTTCCTACATTGATAAATCAAGGAAGTTGTTATGGGTGTTTTACACATATTTATGTTCGCCAACATACCTATTGCTTAATGTCAATAAATCTATACTAGTAATAAAGCTAGAGTTTGTTCGTTGATTTGTTTGAACGCGCTAATCTCGGGAACTAATTGGATTTGGAAACTATTAATCCAGGAACTAATAAATTTTCAATTTGGTGAATTTAATCATTGTCGTTTTCATCCCTTTGATTCGTGGATATGCGGTCTAGTTGAGAAATTATCAAATACAAGCTGCCGCCCGCGTTTATGTCGAAAATTATCCCAAGGGAACATATTCCCGGGATGAAAAGTATCCTATGTGTTATTCCAGACTATAATCTACCTCTGTGCCAAATTTCATCAAGATCCGTTTAGCCGTTCTGACGTGAAAGAATAACAAACATCCATCCATCCATCCACCCTTACAAACTTTCGCGTTTATAATATTAGTAGGATAGGATTAGGTACCTACTAATAAATAAATAATGTACCTTTTGTCAATTTTATTTGGTTTATGATCAAGGTTCAAGGGCTCAATTCATTCGCTTGAGTAAAAAATAAGCAATTAAATAGTAATCCCTTTTGCAACTTGTCATAGGATTTCCCTTGGTATCTTCACTGTTTGCTGGTGCTAGAGGCAGACTTCTAAACCGTTAATTTTAAGCCACTCACTTTCATACAATTCAGAATTATAAGAAATTAATTTAAAGTATTAGGTAGCTGTTTACTTATAACATTGGCATGATGATGAAATACATTAAGCTGAATGTGGCGGGGTATGATAAGGGGTAACCGGCGCAAACCGGCCGCTACGGCCTGTTCGCCTGCCCCCGGCGGACTTTGCGATACGGACAAGTAAACACGTCTACTTTGACGACACGTGAACAAACACATGCTATATTCTTGCTACAGTGCTAATAAGGCATAATCGAATCACTGTTGTTTGCCGTACTGCGTAGGTTTAGATGGATGGAAATTCAGTGGTCAAGATTTCCCGGCACTTGGATAAAGACATTCGCATTGAGAAAGATTCTTGTTTCGCAATGATTTCCACAAAATAGGTCACAATCTCTGTCCGTAGTAGACTCGGTAAACGCTACAAAGATTTACAGCATTGAAAGTGAAAATTATGCTTGAAAGTTTTAGCGACATCTGTATAGGAACAAATGCACCGACCTTCATTTATTTATAGCCTTATTACGAGTATGGCAGACACAGACACTGAGCTGAAGGACGCTGGCTCTCAGCATGCGGCAAACAATCAGTCATAACGTCAAGACTCGCAGCGGATAACTCGAGGTGTATTCCTCAAGGGGTTCCGGAAATACATACTCATAAGACTGCCGCTGCCGGTCAGTCTTGAGTGTAATTCCGAGGCGTTGTAACGATAGATATGTACCTAGGCCAAGTTAGTAACCCATAAAGCTATACCTATTAATAAAGATTGCCCAATAATTAATTTAGTGTGAGCGTAATAATTTAATCTTGCAATGGCTGTGGAAAAATGTGGACATGTTTACAGCGTCTGAAAAGAATTAACTTTAGATTGTGAATAAAATTCCAAACAAAATGACCTCGCATTATTGTACTATCATCTTTACCTATATCACAAATAAACTGAACATAATACGACGCGTCGACCTCCTAAATATTTAACGCTGATAATAAAAAATACAATCTGCCCTCAATAGCATAAAATTTCTTTTGGTTTCCCCAAAATACTTAAATCGTCCATAAAGAAGGTTTAATGTAGCTATTAATCAATGCACACGTCGGCATCGTGGCATGAAATAGGTATATTTTTATTAAGTCCTTCATAAACTTTAGCACTGAGACTGAGTTAGCGTTGAAGACGACAGCGGTGATAAGCGAACCGGCTGTAACCGGCGCACGCGCCGCGCGCCGGCCGCAGGGGGCCGAGCGCGCTCACACGCGCCCGCCTCGGACACGTACACACGTATTGAGCGCACGCACACAGGCGCACGGAACCACTGATAACATTATCACTCGTTTGAACAAGTATTCAATGACGCACAGTTTTGCAGTGTATTTGCTCACGGTACGATGCCAGCGGAGAATTAGGTGCTTTGTCACGTTGAATATTGCACAACAAATATGCTACGAGAGATTCAGGAAATTGAAAATTTTATCCTTATTAATTATTATATTACCCATCGCGTCTTCATCCTCCTTCATCTGTTAGTTTGAACTTTAATTTCGGAAGTCGGTGTCAAAAAAAGAAAAACAACAGAAAACCCCGACTTCCGAAATTAAAGTTATTTTATACTTTGTAGTGTTTTTTATTTTGGAAGTCGGTTGTATTTTTTTGTAAAAAGTTTTTGTGTAGATGAACCCACTAAGTAGGAAGGTACTAAGATAAGCCTAAGATACTAAAAAAATCATGGTATACACTCTAGCTCAAGCTATCCCCTCTTTTATTTATATCCATTAATAGTTGTGCGTTCCTCTTCCTCTCCATCCGTCATCATTTTCCTGCCCTTATCCCAATTTACTTGGGGTAGTCGCAGGATGTCGTCTTCTTCCATTCATCCCTATTCGCCGTCCTCTAAATAGTCACCTCATTTCCAGCCAAATCTTTCACACAATACATCCATCGTTCTATTGGTCTTTCTCTATCCTTATAACCATTCACATTCAAAACTGTCTTCAGGCCATGTTTCCCAGTCGTCCTCGTCAGGGCATCACATGCCCAACTGTCCATACCATGACAATCGATTTCTACACTCTCACTCTCCTATTGATCAACATTTACGTTCATCACTCTTTTAGATACCTGTATGCGTTCCATTCCTTCTCATCATATGCCCATTTTTATATTTTTTTGTATGGGAAATCATCAAATGACTGCTTCCGCTCTGGACTCTTACTCACTAAAACCCATCCGTGTTTCCTCCAAATGCCCTTCCCCCAAGGGCCGCGGTAACTCTTTGGCAGGCACTGGTCCCGTCAATTCTCTAACCAAAGGCATCATCATATGCCCCTACTAAGACAAACTACCTATCCATTCGATTTTTCTATCACGTTATCCATTGTCGTCCTTTTTTTAAAATCGCTGTCTTTCAATGGATACTATAGCATATCTTTCCTTCGCTTTTCCCAATATAACGGAATGGAAAATAATATAGGAAAATTCTAATCTTCATCTAAGCGGCGACAGGTGTAAGTAGTGTTAGAAGTAGAACGTATCAGTGACCCAGCCAGCCGGTCACGTGATTAGATAAGCCTACCACGATGCTGCCGGCTACATGGGTCACCCTCATCACTATCCAACCACGCGTACGCACAACACAACGCACCTTACCAAATTTTCCGATGACCTAGCTGATACTATATCATTATCATACAGCTAGATATATCTGTCTGGCGGATTCGAATCACAAATTGAGGTTTTATCTGAAATGCTTTTACTTTCAGGTACAAAGGTCGTTTTTACGACGCAATTTCTGCTGCAACATCGATAACTTTGATACGCCTTGTCAGTAACTGCGGAAGGAATCGATGTTAATTTCATGAATGACGATTATGAAACGTTACATGGTTATACACTAACACTGTGCTTATATTAGTTGTTACCAAGAAATTCCTCTTAGATTAACTGAAGTAAAAATTAACTGCCCGTACAGGGAATTTACCCCGGAACTTCACAATCATTAGGTGTTCTTACGACGGTAAGATAGATAGGCTTTATCTCCAAACGAAATTCTTAAAAAAACTCTTGCTAGAACACGCTAGAATCACGACCGAATAATCTGAAGTAACAAAGGTACTTGTTCCATAGGCACACGTGCAAAATATAAATATTAAGATTGGTCTAAAACTTTTAATGCATATCTTTTCAGTTACATTTTATAACTAGGCACATATACACTTAAAATAAAAGTAAAAACTCCAACTAAAATATGGCATCAAAAAATTCGTCCGCATCTCTATCGAATGGAAGTGAGTCCAAAAGACTGGCGGCATTGCCACGTTGTATGGCAATGCTTATCCTCTGTCCGAGGTAAAAGCCAGAAAGGTACTTAGATGATACGTTACATAAATAGTAACACCTTGAAAGCCGCATTACACGTAATTTCCTGTGGCTACTTGAGACTATTCACTTTAGACCGCTCTTCAATAAAATTATATATTAGTTCATTTTACAAATTATTGAATAAAACATTGTTTTCTTTGCACAAAATATTTGTGAAGAATTTTTTTATCTAAATCTTCTTGTAAACACTTTTCTCTCTCTCGATCTATCTTCCGCCTATGAATACGTGATAGCCACCGCGACACATAAACGCTTTGTTCTTGAAACTACTGTCCTGAAGGCGATTAGTAATGAGATCGTCAATAAGAACCAGTAAGAGGTCGCTTCACACCGACACTGCGATATCAGTCACCTATTGAACCGCGGCCTATCGGACCGGTAATAACTGGACAGCAGCCGCGGCAGGCGGCTTCTGATAACGCTCCCACATACACACGACGCTACGTGAGTTTAATCATTCAACCCGCTCAAGCCAAACTAACCCTTATTGCAACAGACTTTAGAAACCAAAAAAGTTCCAAAAAATCCTGTATTTGCATAAAAAATAAAACACACCTATTGCTTACTCGGAAGGGAAAATTTCGGAAAATGTACGGAGGTATCATGTTCGCGGGGGACTCGTCCTCTTATCAGCGCGTTGTCACTCGTAGATGTTTTATAAGTAGGCGACGCGAGTGCCTGCCATCATTGTCCGTAGCGACCGCGCGGTGACCACAACTAGTTTTTATTTGTTAGAATATTCTTAGTGAACAAGTGTTACGATGTTAGTGTTTCCGGCTTGGAGGTCGGATTTGCCCCGGGATGGGTGCAGGGTGCCACGATGGATGCCTGCTGAGAGATTCGCTCCATATTTTGCGCGACCCGTAGCTTTGCCGCCTCATCCACCACAGGTGCGATATTTTTTAGTGGGCAACATTTAACAAATATCAAAACATGTTTTGACAACCAAACATTTCAATATCATGAAAAAAAAAAACAATTGTTTTATAATTTTTGTGTTTTCACAGTTGGAGGATGAAGATTCGTCCGGTGGTTCGTCTCCCGAGAGGAATTCGGACACAGTTGATAGCGCCGAGGGTGCCTGTCTGTGGCGCGGCTGCGGCGCGCACTTCCCCAGCGTGGCGCGCCTCTCCGCGCACGTCGCACGCGCACATGCGCTTGCACACAGAGATGGACTCTTCTACTGCGGGTGGAAGGGATGCATGAGACCACAAAGAGGCTTTAATGCACGGTACGTTTCTAATTTTAATATTTTACTCAAGAAAGTGAACTGCAAAATTAATTACTTTTCGGTACTAAAGTTTAGTAGATTTTTTATTTATTGCTTTGTTTATGTTTGCTAACAGATACAAAATGCTGGTGCACGTACGAACACACACAAATGAACGGCCTCACACATGCAACCAGTGCAACAAGAGTTTCTCCAGAGCTGAAAATTTGAAGATTCATCTCAGATCACATTCTGGAGAGAAACCCTACGTTTGTCCCTATGAGGTAAGTTGTGTTTACTTCAAAATTATTAAAAAAAAAATTATAACATTGTTTTTTCTAAGTATTCTGTAGACCAAGTTCTAATTTATGTTTTTTCTTCACCAGGGCTGCGGCAAAGCATACTCAAACTCAAGCGACAGATTCAAGCACACACGAACACATGCGGTAGAAAAACCCTACTGCTGCAAAGTCCCCGGCTGCAACAAGCGTTACACAGACCCGTCCAGCTTAAGAAAGCACGTCAAAACCTACAAGCATTACACCACAGAGCAAGTCACAAGAAGAGAATCATCAGACGAAGTCTACAGCCCCGACACCTTCTCACCTTCAAAGGAAAATAGCTCTTCATACACAGTTATAGAGCCCACATCACCGATACACGTAAGCAGAGTTTACAACGCTCCCAGCTCTCTATCACCGACGCTACCGACATACGCGCCCATGCTATCAGACTCCGTCCCCACAACAATGTCCTACGCCATGGATCAAGTCACCTACATCAGGCCTCTTGAACCTATGTACCCAGTAAGAATTCCAACAAGTGAAATGTCTTACATGGAGTACACCCAGATGTATGAGCATGCGTACAAGAACTATTACTCCAGTACCCTCAGCTACCCGACATTGGGATCAAGTATTAGTGACAAAGTGTTCACGTATGAAGACCAACCTCGATTGGAAGAGGTGTCACTCAAAAGAGTGGAGGAGAGCCCACAGATCTACAGGTCAATGGACGAAGAGATGCCTTTGAACCTTATTTGCTCAAAAAGACGTGAATATACTTCTATTGAAGAACTAGTCAGACGCACAGACTTACCTTTAGATTTAAGTACTAAGAGTTAATATTTATTTTTAATAAACTTATTAATAACTACTTTTTGATTTTAATTAATTTCCATAGATAATTTGCTTTTGTGCCAAGGTACGAAGTCTATGATAAATATTAGCGCCTGTTTGGTATTGTTCATCATATTCAGCACATCTTTATCAAAGTGCAAACATTGTACCTACGTGACGAGACATTCACACGGATTATTTCCTTATCTGATGACAAAATAAAACTTATGCGTTCAAAATACAATAGGATACATAAAACGTATAGATTTATATCAGTACAATAAGACGATCAAGTGTAGAATATTTTTGTCAATCGGAAAAATCTCGTGACTTTGTAATTTTGTATTGGAAGATAAGTCTCATTTAGGTGACACTATTTATAAACCAAAATAACTTTCAATCAACTTTATTTGACTTATATGCATACACTTACAATTGATGCAAAGTAACCTCATTAATTCGATAGAAAATATGAAAAATAAATTATTTTAGAAAAATACATTTTATTACTGAGAAGTCAAAATTTGGAATATGTTTGCGATACAAGTACCTACTTATTTAATTATTATAAAAAATCCATCCTATGTCGAAATGAGTTTATAGTAATACAAACTGAAAAAGGAATATTGATTAGGTAGTAAAAATGTCACAGTATACTTAAGCCCTGACGAGACGCGACATGCCTTCGGCGATGGTCCCGAGAGCAGCGAGGTCCTTACGCGCCGTGTCCAACAAGTGAGCCATGCCTTTCTGCTGCATAGACAGGAACTGCTTCACGTCTTCTTGTGCACCTACACACAAATAAAAGCAACTTTATATAGGTACCAGTATCATGACCGTTTTCTTCGAAGGAATAGGTTCAACTTACATTTTGCCAGCTGAAGTCTAAAAGGGTCTAAGTGTCAAAAATACAAAAATCCGGTATATTATAAAAATACAATCTACATTGTATTTGACCATCCTCACAGTATTAAAAAGGACCCACCCACATAATTCCTTTAAATATTTAAACACGCGAAGTTAATATTAATAAATAATAAAAGCTATTGGATAACAGTGATTTTAAAATTGGCACTTAGACCTTTTAGAATTTCAACTTTATTTTAGGACCATGTTAAAAGTATTCAGCGAATCTATTGCTCTAAAATTCACTCAAATATTCGTGGTGGGATATTCACGGTGATATTTTATTGTTTTGTAATTTCCCTTCAAACAGATTTAGTGCAACGACTACTACGCTAGACAGCCGTAATAGGCACGATGGAAGTACTTCCCCGAAATATGGCCTAAATTTCTTATCGACTTAGTGTAGAAAGAAAGAATAGCAAAAATATATAAAATATCTTATCTTTACAGACGGTACGCTGGGTACATATACGGGAAAACACGGCGTGACAGCACATTCCCCATGAGAATGATATATCTAATCATATCTAGCCATCAAGACGCTCTATGCGAAACCAGACATTTTGTCTCTTTACCGTTGATGGTCGGTTCAGGCGTCTCGACTAACCAATTCAATTCCTATTTCTTGTTTTATAGTAATAGAGTATTTTAGAAGTGACGACACGCGTTTTTCCAACGTACTGTATCGTCTTAATTTTTTGATTAATGAAAAAATGGTGTCCAATATTTTTTGAAAATCTGACGGACTAATTAGTTTTTTCAGTAATATATTGAGAAAAATAGAAGGAAGCGTAAAACTCAACACCGTTAATAACAGAACTACTATGGACCCTTTTTATCTCAGAAGTACAAAGGATTTTAAGTAAATATAAATACTAGTATCGGCCATCTTACCAGGATCAAGGTGATAACGTTCATGCGACGCTCCTGCGCTTGCGCTGCGTTGCAGACGCACCGCACATAACAGCTCGTTCAGACGACCCTAAACAATGATGATGGTTGGTAAATTATTTATTGATAAAGCATATATTTGTGTAGCCGAACAGTTGCCTTGTGCGGCAAGCAGCCACAATAGTTGAACAATCATGATGCAGCTTCATTCATAAAAAAAAACTTTGTAACCACATGCTTAGTTTCTCCGATTCTTAATTTGAATTTGAGTAGCCGAAAAACAAGCGTTGATTAGCAGAGATTGCCCAGGAGCATGGGCATTCTCTTCTATTCAAGTTATGGGTTCTTAGTTATTTTTTTTTAGGTATTTGAATTTAAGAGTTGCTAAGCAATACTTAAACTAAGCATATGGTTAGTTTGTTTTAATTTATAAGGTTAAATATGGCATAGGCATAAATCAACCCTATTAAATAAAAATCTTAAAATGTATTCACTGACAGACAAGAAACGGTTTAAACTATTGCGTCTAGAAGCATAAACTTTCCGCAAGTAAATAATAAAGTGGTAAGGTGTTTGACTTGCTTTTTTTGTTGCCGAAAGAGTGAAACTCTCAAAAAGCAGAGGTTTTAAAATTAGTCCCTAAATGTGGTTAAATAAGGACGCTTTCCCACCTGCAAGCAACTTGAATGCAAGTTCAATTACACTGCGGGACACGTTCGAGCGTTCGATCACATTATACCACTGTGTTTTTTAAGGATGCTAAATCTAAAAATGACTTCTTCGCTCGGGCGCGCTGGGCGGAGCGGAAGGGAGTGTCAGACTCTTACTGACTAAAACCCATCCGTGTTACTTCTTATGCCCTTTGCGATCCAGTGTCGCGGTGACTCTTACGAACAAATGCCGCAATCCTGACAGGCTCTGGCCCTAGCGGGCCCCGTCTACTATGCTGGCATCTCTTTGAGGCACACGTGGAACACAACGCGCTCTCGACCCGGACCTGGTTCTGATTGGACGGCGAGACATCCAGCGCTCACCGTCCGCAGGCCCGCGCCTACGGCGGCCGGGAATCGCCCTGCGACTCCCGACGCCCGGGGCGTCTTCTTATGTTGCGGCGTCTGGGGCAGGTTTTTCTCCCTCACGCGGCCCGCCTCCCTTTTCGCTAGCATTACAGCTTCGCAGAAGGAAGTGACTGCTTCCCATGCCTCCTCGGTCCGCTTCCCATACCTCCTCGCTCCGATTATAACTCTGTACCCCGCAATGCAATTCAATTTGCATGCAAGATAGATGGTCGCAGGAGGAAAGTGGATAAGAGATGAAAGTTTGTATGGGAACTCGTTAATTAGGTTGATTGGTAATTCCATCATGCTCATAACTTGTAAAATAGGAAATCAAGAAAGAGCTTATTCAACATAGACACCATGAGTCGCGATTAAAGTGCTGTTGCCGATATTAGCTTGATTTGGGCAATTTCTTATTTTTGTTTAAAACCTACTCCTAAAATTATGTGCTATCATCATCATTATAACAAAAATAACCTATAATAGTCACAACGAAGGAAGACAAAGGAAAATTTTACTTGACAACTAGTCACGCGTGATCCGCTAATTTATATCAAAAGACAGTTTATGTCATAGTCTTTATCTTGAACAGCTCTATCGCGTCTAAGTTCTAAGCGCCAAAGTGGCTGATGTATCGTTAGTGTCACTTTCTGTCTATATCATGTGGACGAGACATCAGTACCACAGTAGACCACATGATTTGGTTAGATACAAGTTTAGCAGTGCGTGATAGAGATGTGGTAGAATCGTGATACCTCGATACCTGCTTGTCTACCTCAATCCGAGCATAACTAAGTACCGATTATTTAGTGATAAATTAATCATGCGGTATTGCGGTTTGCCCCGCACGTTCGCAATGAAACAAAATAACTAGTTACAACCAGATTTATCGATTAGACAGATTTTAGATAGCTGGTTCTGTAGTCTGGCAAAAGGTTATAATAATTTATTACCATCGACTATTGGACATGGAGTATCGATAAAGTTTAACATGTCTAGGCGAAGCAAAAAATCTCTAAAATAATTCCCATTCCCAAATATAATTTTAGAGATATTTTGAAACATCATCATCAGATAACGTCAGACTCTTAACTTGTCTCCTATCATGTGGAAATCACACTTCAGACATGTAACTGTACGGGGTTGCATGATGAAGAGATGATTATTTATCACAATCACGAGTCGCAACAGACAGACAGTCATCTGTCATCATAGATATAGTCTCATCACCACATATAAGAGTAAGATACGGAAAGGTATTGGCTTTTAGTATATTAAACCAAAAAAGGTATGCGCTGCGGTAATTTTCATACTTTCCATGGGATATCAGTAGTTATTATGTATATGGTATAAGCCTGTCGCCAGGTCAGTACTTGAAGTAAATATTATTTAAAGGTCATCCACAAGTACAATACTTCAGTAGTCAGCCCAGCGTCCGGCTTTGTTGAGCGGCCAATATTTTGAACAAGGTAAGATTTGTCTTCAAATAGTTTGCCAGTATGCCAACACGAGAGGATTAAAAGCCAGTTATTTTTCCACTTCAGGACAAAAACCTTTTCCGTACAGTAAATAAATTATGTAACGCAAATATTGTTGATCATCACCTATCCGGCAAAGTCACTCTTTAGGAGCGTGCAAACATTGTTTCCTTAATCATTGCAAATGTACAAAATGATAAATGAAAATTTATTGTTTCGTCAGCGCAATTTGTCAAACATACATAGATTCTAATCAGTTTCTTAGCATAACCATGTAAAGTCATTTAACAAAAGAACACTGATTTGTAAATTATATTTCAGAGATTCATCGAGGAGAGCGACATGCAAATGCTATACCTACCTATATTGTTTAACTTGTAACAATGATATATTAATCAATACTTGAATGAATGCGCGTAGTTGTATTTATCAATGGTCGATTTAGGGACCAAAACTGACAAATTGATTTGAAGCTTGATACTTTCTTTAAATTATTTTACAAAGACCTTATATTCCAACTATACACAAAATTAGGTACTGTAAGTTCAACTGTATGCTGTCCAAAAGGATGTTTAATTTTTAAACGCAATTGATTTTTGAGTACCTACTCTATTAAGTAACTATTAACTGATGAAAAAATAGATTAATAGTTTGCTTCTAAAAAATCCTTAATAGCCGCCACAATAGGCCCTTCTTGAGATATTTATTAGGCTTTATCGAAAGCACACATTCATGGGAAACACAGTGTGCACAGCATTGTTTCAGCACCATGTTTTGAATTTTGGGAAAAAATGCAACTAGCAACATTCTAAACAATTTAACCATAAAACATGTTCACACAAAAACTTTTTACAAAAAAATACAACCAACTTCCAAACAATAAACACTACAAAGTTTAAATAACTTTAATTTCGGCAGTCGGTGTCAAGAACGAAAAAACAACCAAAAACACCCAGTTTTTTATTTTCCACTTTTTAGTGGTGATATTCCACAACTAAATTGACATTATTCCCATAATGAGTGGTTGTGCTATTTGCCATTAAGGAGTTACTTTGTGTGCCTTCGTCGTTCAGTCCAGACCAGGTCATAGTTAAATATCTACTTTGCTTTGGGATTGACATAAACCTAACAATATGTCACTTTACTAGATTTATTGATTTGTTGAGGAGGTCACTGGTTTATCTTTGAAGTTCACCGTATAGTGCAAATGCAATATAGCTATAACTAAACCCAATGCAAAAAGAATAATCAAGATCGATAAATAAACAATAAAGTTATGCCCCAATAGATAACCCCATATAAATCTACGTACGCAGATGCGTACCCCTTACGCAGACAGCGTACCGGCGTGATGTTATGTTATGAACTGGTGTAATCAATAAACAGACCTTTTCAGCAATCCCGGGAGATTTGCTATCATTTATTGAAGAGTTCCGTTGCCTTACTCCGAAATCCTTCATCAGATCTTCACCAAATTGAAATGGGTGACTTAGTTTGGAAAAATACTCTTCCAAACAAAAAAAGAATCATCCAAACCGGTTGAAAATTGGCGAAAATATCGCTGAACAAACATTTTTCTTGGGATCCAAGCATCAGATCCTGACTTATACCTTCCATCATCAGCTCAGCAAGATGAGATGTTGATTACCAGCACAATTATCTGAATTGCGTTAGAAAGTTGATGAAAAACATTGTATGTGCCTTTAAAATTTGAGGGTTGCCCTCGATTTCCCTAAGATCCCATTATCAGATTCTGACTTGGTGCCAATGGGACCACCTCAGGAGTATAGGCTTTCGAATGAAAAAAATCAATTTATAATTGATGGAATGATCACATAACATACAAAAAAAAACATACAGTCCTCAATTCGACTGCATTTTTTTTTTTTTGTATAAATAACCTCCTCCTTTTTGGAAGTCGGTTAAAAAGTTGGCATATGGTATATAGAAATAGTGTTTAGGACCAATTTCAGTGAAGTTTGGTCTTTATTACTCATTTATATTATATGATGAAAAATATAAACGGCATTATCTTATTGTACTGATACTAATCACAATTATTATTTAATTTAGATATTTCTAAACCCCCAATCGCGATACAAAATGCGTTGTTAATGACCAAGCAAAAACAGAAACCATTTTACCAGTCTAATCTAAAAATAAAAGTAGATTTGACATGACTGATACCGTAAGATAGTACCCATATCTTGGTTACACTCGTTTCCTGCATGATAATCAAACCATTTACTTTTGATCCAAAGTTACATTCTAAACCAGTAATATCTGGTACTTCAGGCGTTTTATAAGACTTTTATAGATACTATTAAGTGACTCAAAGATAGGAGAAAAAAATGATAATTTTTTCTCCTATCTTTCATAGCACATAAAAGCAGAGAGCTATTTACATTACTATGAAGTCTTTGTTTTATTGACATACTCTTTTTGAAACCAAAAAATACGCAATGGCAAAAAAGCATATTAGGTAACAAAATACATAAGTACGTCATACAGCAACCTCATTGTTGTTCTTTGCTGGTGTTAATTATTAGTTTATCAACAACGGCGTAACACCGATATATCTATGTACTTGTGTTATAATACTGTCTGGTGTCTGGAGATACGGCGATAGTCACTGATAAGTGATAAGCGAGCACGCGTAGGGCGAGTGATCCAAACATTTGGGCAGACAAGGTCGTTCTATACTAAAATTAACTATGCACTGCTGCCTTATCAGAATAGAGTCTGGTCCCGTTGATAACTAACATTTGCTAGCTAAGTAACATACGTGTAGATGGGAAACAGATATGTAGATAATCACATGGAAAAACGATATTACTTATGTGGTGTGGTGTCCATCAGGCTTTCGGCGCTTTTGTTCTTTGTATGCCACATGCAACTTATAATAATATCAAACATTTACTATCAATCAGGTTGAATATATCAAGAAAAATAGACTGATGACGAGATAAAAATCAAGAAAATATAATAAAACCTCATAGACATAAAATATTTTATTTTTTATTTTATTTTATTTGTTTGGGACAAAAAACAGTTACACGTTACATTTTAACACAGGTGTTTAAAATAATAGAAATAACAAACATGTAACCCACACTATTGTCCGCGAATTTGTAAAAGAGACAGAGATTGACCAACGTGCACATATTGCTCATCAGATTAATTTAAAAAATATATGAATGATTTTATTATGTAAACATTATGTGGAACAACAAATTAAGATTTTACCCTTACGGGGATCCGGATAGAAAGGCGAGAACCTGTTTTTTTAAATTCATTTTGCGTTAAAGCGAAAATATCAAAATCGATAAAGCGGGAGTTATATGTAGGTAGCTACGAGGCGGCGGAGAGGTGCCCGCTCGCCCGCGTGTGTTCTGCACTTTTTAGTGTGGAACAAACAAGGAACGCGCACCTCTCGCCGCATGACAGTTCTAGGTACTACGTAACACAAATTGTTCGTAAGACTATTGCAATCAAACTTGTTGTTACAAATANGAGGTTCTGGTCCGTGTATAGGGCACGTGGAATCGAATTAGGCCATAAATGAAATCTTAAAAAGTATCAATGGATTGTTCAGCGGTCGGCTGGCTAAGAAGCTCATCCCAGTCAATTTTTTCAAGTTCGCTGTTAATCTGGCAATAGTTGGCCTTGTAAAAGTTATGTTTCATGTTGTTGTGATGTTTCATTGGCGTAAAAAGTGTTTCCAGTGACGTTAGTACGGAGAATGGTGGGTGGTGACTATCAGGAGGGAGCAATTCCAATATGTTCAATATATAATTCAAATATGTGAAGCCAAGGCATTATGTCGCGACTAATGTGAAACACCGTCGTGAAATAAACATTAGATCTTAGATTTATTCATCATTCTTAAATTAACTACGAGGTACATCGAGTTGCGACCTCATCTGAACAAACAACGACTGTGTTACTCCCACGGAATCCATCCTTATATGAAGAGACTAGCTTTTGCCCGCGACTTCGTACGCGCATATTCCGTTTTTTCCCGTTCCCGTAGGAATTTCGGGAAATCCTCTTTTAGTGCTCTCCTACACTCTCCAAGGAACTTTCAGCTTACTTCGACCAGTAGTTTCGGTTTTGCGTTGTCTGTCATTCGCTCAGTCAGTCACTCAGAAACGGAAGAATTTTATATTGATTGTTGAAGAGGAAAGGGAACTAAACAGACGAACCAGTTTTGGGCTGATGAGGTGAAACGGTTTTTGGATCAGTAGATTGAACTGTTTTAATTCTGTATATTGGACTGAAAATATTTTGCGTACGAGATTACTCAAAATAAATCTACAATCCCGTAGGATTGTTGAGTGTTAAACAGTTCTAAAGTAAATAATTCTTCGCGTGGAAGAATTACGAGTACGAATCGAAATATTTTCATTTGTTTTAGATTTCAAATGTATTTGCAGCTCCATCAAATTAAAAAAGTAAAAAAGTACCGTTAATTTATCTGAAAGCCAGAACCTTTTCTTGAAAAGGTGAAAACAGTCACGTGAAAAATATCGCGTCAACGTCTTCATAATCTTGCTATAACAAAGTACAAGTAGCTAGTTTAACGTGGCAAAGTTCGGACTTTGAAAGTGCGAAACAATGAAGTGAAACTATCATGTTCATGTGGTACTTTGTACTTACATTATAAAGCGGCGGCGCGGCGAGCTGTGACGTCAGCTCGTGCAGACGCGCTCGCGCCGCTTCCTCTTCGGGGCTCAGCGCGGCTCCCACGCGACCCACCACCTCTCGTCGGGCTACCACCTGCGATACAAATGTTGCGTTAAGGGTTAAAATATGCCGCTTATACTCTTAGCAATAAGGTCGAATATTAGTGGACCGTGAAGTTTCGCAAACATACCTGCAGCAGAGTGTGTCGGCGTGCGTGCAGACGAGCAGCCAGGTGCGCGAGGCGCGCGCTGGCGGCGGCGCGGCGCGTGCGCAGCTCGGCCAGCTCGGCCGCGGCGCGTTGCAGCCACTGCGCCTGCAGCTTCGCCTGCTCTGATTGGCATCGGCTGCGGAACTTTATCTGCAGGAACACACCTTCATATTAACAGTGGGTAGTCGTTTTTTACCTAAACTGTAACATAGTTGTAATTTTAAATGTCCATTCTTATGTAGGTAGGATGTCAAATACTCGAAATAGAAAAAAGGACTAATCGTCCATTAAACATTTGTGCCAAGAAAATAATGATTTACTGAAATAATCCCCGCCTCATGATGCTATACGGAATACAAGTTTAGCTCTGCTTAAAAAGGAATTATATTTACCTCGGAAAAACCAATAATTGGCACGGGTATGTNGCTGCGGAACTTTATCTGCAGGAACACACCTTCATATTAACAGTGGGTAGTCGTTTTTTACCTAAACTGTAACATAGTTGTAATTTTAAATGTCCATTCTTATGTAGGTAGGATGTCAAATACTCGAAATAGAAAAAAGGACTAATCGTCCATTAAACATTTGTGCCAAGAAAATAATGATTTACTGAAATAATCCCCGCCTCATGATGCTATACGGAATACAAGTTTAGCTCTGCTTAAAAAGGAATTATATTTACCTCGGAAAAACCAATAATTGGCACGGGTATGTAGTTTTCAGAATCGGGGTTATCAGCTTGCGCTTGCTTCCATAGTCGCATGTCCATACCTGAAATTGAAATATTACTGTAAATTCACACTAAATTAATATCGCAACAGATTCTTCGAAATGAAGCTGTAGCGTCGTATATCGCCCCACATACGAACTACAAAAAGACCTGACGTCCGACAGCAACCATCTGCTCTGAGGATCTTTCCTTTTCAACGGTGGCATGTGGGACTTTCAACCCTGTTCCGCATACCTCTATAAACCGTTCCTGACAAGAAATTATCACAGTGACGCTTTGGCAAAAGCATCACTGTAATAATTTCTTGTCTTTAGTTCAGTTAAGTAAATATCAGCTTTAAAAACGAGCATATAATATTGCAGCTTGTAATATTGTAACCTGATGTAAGGCGTTAAAGTTCATTTTCACTGACCAGGAGGCATATTCTGCAGACTGCGCCAACATGACGCAGTGTCTACGGCGAGGGCGCGGTGACGGGGACACAGAGGCGCAGGCCGGCGCGCATTGTTTTATTAAAACTGAACTTTATGTATATTAATTACTAGAACTTCGCCCGCGACTTTGTCCGCGCGGTTGCAGCAAGTACTCCAGAAACTTCAACGTCCCATTACATTTCAACAGGTAGTTTTTGAAAATTAATCGTTTTTTGTAAATAATTAATTAGTCAGTCATTTCTGCTGCTGATCCTGTGGTCTCAGGATCAGCGCAACTATTCACCCCGTTCATCCCGTCAGGGGTTGATTATGCAAAAATTTATAGATCTGTTTCAATCACCCCACTTTTAGTTTGTTCATACCAATTTTCATGTAAATTTAAGCAAGCAATAATATGTCCCCTGTAAACTTCAACACCTGTTTTCGCCCCTTTAGGGGTTTATTTTCGAAAAATCTAAACGTATATTCTTTTTTTTATCGAAATCATTAATGCCGTGTACAAGATTACCAGCAGTTCGCTCAAACAGCAACATTTTTCTTACTTAGTAATAAATAATTTGAACAAAAAGCGGTCACTGTGACTTAACCATAATAGTTAGATATATACCTTTGCGGACTTTTTATAGGTACTTTAATCGTGTAGTACATTTTATGTATCATCAATAGTTTTCTCAGCGCACTTCAAATAATGAATTTATTAGGCAAAATTTTATTACTTTGGGAACATCATCAGCCGAATGACGTCCGCTGCTGGACATAGGGCTGTCCCAAATGGGGAGGGTTTTCCATAATCGCCAAGCTTGGCAGACGGGTTGGCGATCAGTGTCGCTGTAGCGATGCACAGAGAATGCTGCTGCCCATTCTCTGGTGAGTCTCTTAGTCGCCTCTTACGGCAGCCACGGGAAGTGATGGGATGGTGCTATTCTTTTACGTCCGACACCATACAGAACAGAACTACTTTGGGTTACATTATTGCAATTTTCGTAGGGATCTCTATTTTTTTGAAAATTCAAATATTGCTTATGTTTTAAGTTAATAATGTAGCTTTCTCATGGCGAAAGAATTTTTAAATCAGTAGAGTAGGTAGTTTTTGAACCAAGCTTAGCAAACAAACAAATAAATCTTTCCTCTTTTTAATATCATTACTAGCTCTATTCGTACGCGCATATCCCATTTTTTTCCGTTCCTGTAGGAATTTTGAGAAATCCTAAAAACGAAACCTCTCTTAGTCCCCAAGGAACTTACATGCCAAAATTCAGCTTTCTACGACCAGCAGTTTCGGCTGTGCGTTCTCTGTCAATCACTCAGTCAGTAAGTAACGGAAGAATTTTATATATATTGATGATTTTATAGTTTACAAGACGGAATCCTATGTGTATTCCTAAAAGTTAATTTTCACATACCAGGCGGGGCGGTCTACAGGTATGCGCAGCAACTATGGCGAGGGCGCGGTGACGGCGGAAACGGCGGCGCAGACCAGAGCATACACGCTCTTTTATGCGAAATTTAACTTGATGCGTAGTCATTAAAGTTTATTTTCATATACCAGGCAGCGTGCGCTGCAGTTACTGCGCCAACATCTGCGGCGAGGGCGCAGTGACGGCGGACACGGAGGCGCAGGCTAATGCACATCGTTGTTTTCGAAACTGAACTTTATGTGTATTCCATTAAGTTAGTTTTGACATACCAGGCGGAGCGGTTTGCAGGTACTGCGCCAGCATCTGCGGTGAAGGCGCGGTGACGGCGGACACAGAGGCGCAGCCGGCGCCTTGCAGTGCGTTGCGAGCGTTGCCGGCATTCAGGAACGCGCCCAGTTCCGACGCCGAGATGTGCGTGCCGCCCGCGCCTTTGTCCACCACATATATCACCACCTAGGATAAGCACATTCGTTAACATCGTGCCTGTAATTCAAAATCATCAAACGAGTTCTCCCGCTCTGGGCGGAGCGGAAGGGAGTGTCAGATTCTTACTGACCCACCCGTGTTCCTCCAAATGCCCATTGCTTCCAGGGCCGCGGTACCTCCTACCACTACATAATGCATAATATAGATAGCGTGCATGAACAGTCCATGTCAAGTACTTAGAGTGAAAAAGTTTCCAATTAGCACCACTGAATGCTACCGTATGCGCTATGCACGTTGCCTCTACCCACATTTTACAATCCATTAACTAGGCACAAATCTTGATTCCCAATAACACTTTGCCCGACCTAGCGAATAAAACCTAGGCCCTCAAGCAGTAGAAAACTAAAGACAGATAAAGCATAAGAAATAAAAATCATATTATTACGAAACAAATACGTACCTGAGTCTTGTTGTCGGAAACAGCTTTAACACATTCTATATTGACGGCTAAGTTTGGTTTGTTTCCCAACAAACTATGCAGGGACGTAGTCAAAACTTGCTGGTTGGTTCTAGAAGATAAATAACAATTTGTGAGGGTTTTAAAATGCGTCCCTATATTTTAAGTATGTATATGAAAACTGTTACTTATACCAAGGGTCGAAACAAGTTCAGTGTAAGACACATAAATAAATTTGCCGAACATTATTAAAAAAAAAACTGGCCAAGTGCGAGTCGAGTCGCGTGCTGAGGGTTCCGAACGAATCTCATTTTTGTAACATGTAACTTTCAAACCATAGACTTTTTATAGGTTTTCCTATAATCTATTGGCTGCAGAACTTTAATCTGTAATTTTTTCAAAATTGTAAAATGGTAATTTTTCATTTAATGTCTTGAATAACATGAAAAATGGTTATTTTAAAATTTTCAAAAAAATTTAATACACAGAAGATCATATGTGTACCAAATTTCAACTGAATCGTAGTATCGTTCAGTAGTTCTGGAGAAAATCGGCTGTGACAGTCAGCCAAACAAGTGATTCTGTAACCGTTCCGTTTTCCCTGTAGAGGTTCGGAACCCTAATATTTCAGATCAGTTAAATTGACTCAGTGTACAGACAAAGACTTAGAAAATGTTAGGAGGATAAAGGTAGACGTAGGCAGACTATTGAGTGCAATATGATTAAGTAGAAATAAAGAGGCTGACAATACTGAAAAAAATTCCAAAAAAAATACTATCACTTGGAAACTGGCATTTACTAATTTTACTAGTTTCAGTATCTACGCCCACCATTCTTTGCATCACCCAAAGGTTGAGTGGTAGAGAATGTCTATGGCATTAAGTCCGCCTCTGTACATTTGTGTGCGTAGTGTTAATAAATAAATAAATATTTACCTACTTCCATGCATGCACCATACCAATGTAAGCAAAACTATGTTTAAACACTTACTTGATATCCTGTTCAGCCTTGTTGAACAACATGGCGACATGTCCGTCTTTGTCCTCACGCCCGCCGAGCCGAGAGTAGCCCACTGCTTTGAACCTGCAAAGCGGGTTCTGTTCGTTCAGCTCTAAAGGAGGCGCGTTACGACTGTAATAGGCTTGCCCTGAAAAAGTGATTGAAAATAGATTAAAACTGCTCAGTTGGTTAAGTGACAGTTTTCTGAAATACACATTACAATGGAAGGGGTTTGAGCATTTTTGTATTATTGTACCTTACCTTCAAATATCTCGACCCAAACCACTCTTTTCCTCCAAATGCCCTTTGCTTTCCAGAGCCATGGTAACTTAAATACCGCAACAGTGTGAAAAGGCTTGGAACACATTCCAGTAAACAGGTATGAGAGACAGAGGTTGCTCTACAAAGCCATATTACTATCCTCTTATTGCAACTAGACTTACCCGTGCCCCACTGTGCTTGGATAAGGTTCCACTTGGCAAGCACTTGGTCTCTTTCGTCTCCGAACACACAGCAGTTGAATACTGCAGCCACCAGCGCTTCATGAGCAGATGAGGGCCCTTGCGGCTGTTGTTGCTGTTGTTGTTGCTGCTGCTGTCAACAGAACAGGTTTCAGACATTAAGCAAGAGATTATACCCAGGGATACAGCATACACATTTTAGTTAAGGTAAATGGACTAAGTTAATATAAAATGAATACCTGTCCAAACTGTGGTGCTGAACCAAGAACATTGCCAAAACCAGTGAATCCAGTGTTTGGTTTAGTTCCAAACGGTTGGCCAAAATTTCCACCACCAAATGGGGTGCCAAAAGTATTGGCTCCACCAAGAGTGCTGCCAGTACCAAATGTTGGCGCAGTGCTTCCAAATGTTGGAGCAGTGCTGCCAAATGTTGGTGCACCAAATGCTGGTGTAGTACCAAATGTGTTGGTGCCAAATGAGGTATTTCCAAAACCTGAAGATAAAAATTAAACAATAAGTTTAAAATTGGACTTGCACCATAAATCTTACAAGTGGACATTGTGTATACAGTACCTGTTGTAGGTTTAGCTGGAGTGGCACCAAACCCAGTTCCACCAAATAAAGAGGGTGCTGTTGAAGCAGGAGCAGTTCCTAGGGCCCCAAATGGTGCAGCTGTGAAATAAAAGAACATGGTAAGAAAGATTTTTCTTTGAAAGTGTGCTATTATTCATTTGCAGAACCAACTTAGCTTTTGTAATATAGCAATAAATACAAATGCAGTAGTAATTAAACAACAGCTATTGTATTGATTGGTGCAATAGTTTGGTGGTTGGTGCATGGCTACTTGGTTGGTACATTAGGAATTATTGTACCTGTACTTGCTGCTGGTGCACCAAATGAGCCAAAACCTGTAGATGTGGCTGGTGCTCCAAAACCACCAAACCCAGACGTAGTAGTAGTTGTAGCTCCACCCCCAAAGGAAAAGGTAGCTGAAATATATATTAATCAACAAATTATATAGACCACTATTTCAGGAATAAATATATAGGTAGACTACTCAAAAGGCAGAGTGAGGTTCAAAATTATTTAGTGTGGCAAAATATTTAATGCACAACTTGGCTAAATGATTTTTGAAAGTTCATTCTGCGCATAGAAAGGGATTTTCTTTTACTATAAGTAGTCAATTAAAATAAGACAATGAACTTACGTTTCGCTGCTGCACCGAAGGTTGAGCTTTGAGTACTAGGAGTACCAAATGAGAAAGCCATTGTGTTATTTGAAATTTTCTGTACTAAAAATGGCTGAAGGAACTTAATGCATTACGCAGAGCTTGTTATACTTTTTTATACTTTGTTTATGAATACACTAAACCTGGAAATAAATATGTAAACAATAAAAGTTGATAAATGTGAGGTTATTTTTGCACTGTTCTACAGGTAAACATTCACCAATTTGAATTTGACAATTTTGACATTGATTGAAGTTGTTTTAATTAACGATTTGACATTATTGCAACGTTTCGTTTCCTCAATTCGTTTTATTAATTTATTTATCCTGTATTTCAGGCAACTAAGGCCTAGTTGCCTGAAATACAGGAAACTTTTAACACATCACATAATTAAGTTTTGATGAATTCAAATTGTGACCCAAGCTGACTTTTACTTTGTTTAAAATGTAGAGGCCTATTTACAAGCGGCTCGAAGATTAAGCTGAAGCAAAGGGCCTGATTACCAACATATGTCCAGACTATTAAAAAATCCAAAAAAAGACAAAAAGACCCTACGACCTTCTAACCAAGGAAATCCTGATAGAGGTACCAAAGAAAGCTGTACTTTTTCTGACATTTAATTAATGGTATTTTGCGGACCCACTGCTTTCCCAACCAATGGAAGGTACACAAAATCGTAATGATTTCTAAGCCTGGAAAACCGCAGAACGAATTAATGTAATATTAAAGCCTCGAGCCAGGGCTTATAAAAACTTAAAAACTAATCGACTACACGCTAAGGGCACCCCCTGTGGGGTACGGGCCTCGGCTTAGGGCGTCGCTGGGGGAGGACAGCTAGGGACGGGCTGGATCGAACTAGTCTGGTAAGTACCTGCGTCAGGCGGAAGGTGAGGACGCCGTGGCGCCTCTCCAGCCACTCCCCAAAGAGAGGCCTTACCGCCGCAATTGTAGCTCCACTGAAACAATCTTTCTGTAAAGAGCAGTGGAGTAGCGGAAAATAGGACGACATTTCTTAGTTTGCAAATCAGCCAGACCTTGCAAAGTAATGGCTCCAACAAAACGCAGTTTTATCCAAAAAATAAGGGATTGGGACGTTTCTGAAGTAGTATTGTTTTCCACAATTGCAACTATATAATAATATCCCATTTTAATGACAAAATCCGTCTCTAATGTCACAGTTCATTACAAAATTGCGAGCGTCTAAAGTTATCAGTTTATCAGGTATAGTGAAACTGTAGTCGTTCGAGCCAGAGTTTACGACTTAGGTAGGTATGATATATGATATCCAGTTTTATTTAAAATAAAACTGGATTCGTCAACATGAACCTTGGTCCATATTTTGGGAGCTATATTTTAATAAACGAACTAGCACTTCGCTCGTGACTTCGTCCGAGCGGATTTAGTAGGTACTCCAGAAACTTCAACGCCCCGTTTCGCAACAATTTATAATAATTAATTAGTCAGTCATTTTTGTTGCTGATCCTGTGGTCTCAGGATTATTATGAAAAAATCATTAGATCCGCTTCAATAATATCATTTTAGAGTGTTCAAACCAATTTTCAAGTAAATTGAAGCAAGCAATAATGTCATCCCGTAAAAACTTCATTCGCTCCTTTAGAAGTTTATTTTCGAAAAATCCAAATATTCTTACATTTCATCAAAATCATTAATCCGCCGTGTTTCAACTTCATCGGACCAAGCATTACGATCCTTCCATACAAACTTAAAACACCATCTAAACCTCCACTGAGGGGTAGTTTTGAAAAATGAAATTATGTTATTAGTTTTATTTATTTAGCTCAGTATTTGTACCCAGTTGCAAGTTTATATAAAATACCAGTATTTATCCCAGACATCGAGACTGTTATCGGTATTTTCTTAAAAATATCGGTATTCTTCGAGTATCGATATCGGTCCTTGCTGGCAACCTTTTTATTTACCTAGGCTATATATTCGCCACTGCGTCGACTGTCGGGAGGACACGGCACGGCATACGCTTGCAGAGTGTGCAGCTTGGGA